>CP139502.1:201380870-201644662 GCA_021014915.2 Artemisia tridentata subsp. tridentata
AATATGTCGATAAATACATATTAGTTATGTAATTCGATCAATATTCGTGAGATCAAGTATGCATGAGAAATACGTTTTTAGTTCCTATCAACAATGCATGAAAAATGTTTCATGATCCAAGTTTCGTGAAATTTTTCAAAAACAATGGAATTGGGGTGTTTGGCGACTTCAATGTTTTGGCGCCAAAAGTTTTAAGTTTGAAAGACTTTAGTGTTAATGACTCCTAATGCAGTAACAAGTATCCTAGACATGATTCCTCTTAAAGCTATTTACTCAAAAGCAAAATTCGGACCAAAATGTATAATATAGGTGGGTTTATGTAAATCCTAAGTTAAGGGAATCATGAAGGTTATACATTGTCTAAACCTAGTTCTAATTTCATAAAGACTCAATCAAAATTGAAAAACCCCAATTAAATTTTCATGTATGAACAAACCCTAGACTCAAGATTAAAGAAAATTAGAGTCAAATGACTTACAATTTATGTTGAAAAAGTGAAAGTAATTGATAATCTTGATAATTAATGCCTTGAATTAGATCTTGAAAGGGTGTAATTGAATTTTGGGTTATGAGGTTTGGTTTTGACAGCAATGGCAGAAGTTGGGAAAGTTTAAAAATGAATAATGTGGGAAAAGAAGACTGAAATACGGATTGTATCAGATACACGGTACTACGGTACCATTAAATTTAATGGTGCCGTACCACTTTAGTGGTGCCATGATCTACTGGGATGAATTTTTGTCCCATATTGATTTTTGACGAATAAGTCTCGCTGATTTAGTGAGACTTTTTGAGACGAGGAAAGAATTTATACCTAATAAATTCTTTTAACGAGAAGACCTAGACTAGACAAAAAGAGATGACTTTAATATTTCCAGTGAAATATTCAAGTAGTCATATGAAGGATGTGAAGGATGACTCAATATTTTCAGTGAAATATTTAAAAAGTCATTAGACGAGACATATTATATGACTTCAATATTTCCAATGAAATATTCAAGTAGTCATAAGAGGGATGTGAAGGATGACTTAATATTTCCAGTGAAATATTTAAGTAGTCATAAGATTTATGGAATATGTTCCATCATTCCTAGACCTAGACGAAGATAGTTGAAGGTTTCTCGTTTGAGAGATTTGGTCAAGATGTCGGCGATATTGTCTTGAGAAGGAACTTTCTCAATATAAATGTTTCCTTTTTGGACGTTATCGGGAAGGAAGTGGTGACGAATTTCAATGTGTTTAGTACGAGAGTGTTGAACGGGGTTTTTGCTTAAGTCAATAGCACCTTTGTTATCGCACATAATAGGGATGTCATCGAGATGGATGTCATAGTCAATAAGAACTTGTTTCATCCATAGTGCTTGTTGACATGCCTTTTTGGCGCTTACGTATTCGGCTTCGGTCGTGGAGATAGCAAGAGCCGTTTATTTCTTGGAGAACCAAGAAGTTAGACAGCAACCCATGAAGGTACAAATGCCACTCGTACTTTTTCGATCCACATAATCTCCCGCATGATTAGAGTCAACATAGACAATAGTTTCTACACCGATCCCCTTGGGATAGAATAATCCCAAGAGTATAGTGCCTTTAATGTATCAGGAGATACGCTTAACCGCTTCAAGGTGAGAGGTTTTGGGATCCTCTTGGAAGCGAGCACAAAGGCAGACACAAAACATGATATCGGGACTACTTGCCGTTAGGTTTAATAAACTTCCTATCATACCTCTATACTTAGTGTTATCCACGGACTCGCCTTCTTCATCTTTCATGAGTTTCATTTCCGTAGACATGGGAGTTTTCATGAGCTTAGACTCTTCTAAACTAAATTTCTTAAGCATCTCCTTACTATACTTAGATTGATTAAAGGATATACCATATTCCATTTATTTTATTTGTAGACCAAGGAAGAAATTTAATTCGCCCATCATGCTCATCTCAAACTCGTCACGCATGATCTTTGAAAAATCATCGCACAATTCTAGACAAGTTGAGCCGAATATAATGTCGTCAACATATATTTGAACAATGATGAGATGCGAATTTTGTTTCTTCGTGAAAAGTGTATTGTCAACCATTCCCATGGTATATTCATGTTCAATCAAGAATGCCTTTAGTCTATCGTACCAAGCTTTAGGGGCTTGTTTGAGACCATAGAGTGCTTTCTTGAGTTTATAAACATTATTCGGTTTTTTGAAGTCAACGAATCCTGGAGGTTGTGCAACGTATACCTCGTCGTTGATATAACCAATTAGGAATGCACTTTTCACGTCTATTTGGTATAATTTAAAGTCTAAGGCATAAGCATAGGCAAGGAGTATCATAATAGACTCTAATCTAGCTACGGGTGCATAAGTTTCATCATAATCTATTCCTTCTTGTTGGTTATAGCCTTGTGCCACCAACCTTGCCTTATTCCTAGTTACGATGCCATTTTCGTCGAGTTTGTTTCTAAACACCCACTTAGTTCCTATGATGGTTTGATTCTTAGGTGGAGGTACTAGATCCCAAACTTGTTTTGTGGTGAATTGATTCAACTCTTCTTGCATGGCAACTACCCAGCTTTCATCCTTAGTCGCTTCACCGACATTCTTAGGTTCTACGGTAGATATAAAACAAAATAAATTACTTTTGTTTTGTGCTTGTGACCTAAGGGTTCTTTGGTTTAGGTTTCCTATGACATTTTCAATTGGATGGTTCTTGGATTCCTTAATGTTGACAACTTCGTCAACCTCAACTATTTCATCCTCAATGTTATTTTTTAAGGTTTTCTTTCCATTAATCTTAATGGCTTTTTCCTCATCTAAGTCATCATCCACCAAGGGTGATGCCTTAGTTGGTGGAGGACTTTCATCGAATGTCACGTTGAGTGGTTCTTCGACTTTCATTGTTTCTTTGTTTAGGACAACATAGGCTTTACTATTTTGGGAGTAACCTAGGAAAACACCTTCGTAAGACTTTGGGTCAAACTTGGTGAGGTAGTCTTTTATGTTTAGTATGAAGCACTTGCTTCCAAACACTCTAAAGTAATCTATAGTAGGTTTTCTACCTTTCAAGATTTCATATGGTTTTTCTCCTAAGATTGGTCAAATCAAGATCCTATTGAGTATGTAAGTTGAGGTATCAATCGCATTACACCAAAACTTTTACGGAATGGATTGTTCATTCAACATCGTTCTACTCATCTCTTGTAAAGTACGATTTTTCTGCTCAACTACCCCATTTCATTGTGGAGTGCGCGGAGCCGAGAAATTATATGTAATACCATTAGCATCACAATATACCCCAAACTGCCCTTCATTATCAAATTCCTGACCATGATCCGTCCTAATTGATACTATTGTACACCCTAGTTGATTTTGGACCTTCTTACTAAAGATTTCGAATTCCTCGAAAGCTTGTGTCTTATCCTTAAGAAATCTAGCCCAAGTATACCTAGAGTAGTCATCAACTATTACTAAGGTGTAGTAATTTCCTCCGTAGCTCCGTACGGCGGATGGACCGAATAAGTCCATGTGAAGAAGTTCTAGGCATCTAGAGGTCGAGACCATATTCTTAGCTTTGTGACTAGAATGAGCTTGTTTTCCAACTTTACAAGCGTCACAAAAGTGTTTATCAAACTTAATCTTAGGTAGGTTTCTAACTAATTCCTTAGACGCCAATGATTGTATTAAACGCATATTGGCGTGACCTAGTCTCCTATGCCATAGAGTGGAGTTATCATCTATGGTTGCTAGGCAAATCTTATCCTGAGGTTTATTTCCTATTTTCATAACAAATAAGTCATTCTTCCTAACTCCTTTGCCTATGATCTTACCATTTTTAGTGATCTCACTACCCTCTTCGGAGAATATAACTCTACACTTATTGTCTACCATTTGACTTATGCTAAGCAAGTTAAATCCTAAGTTATCTACATGCTCAACATTTCTAATAGTGAGGGAGTTTTGAGTAATTGTACCTTTCCCTATGATGTTGCCCTTATGTTTGCTACTGAAAGTTACATTACCTCCGTTGTAAGCCTTGTATGATGAGAATAGACTTCGATTACCAGTCATATGATTAGTGCATCCACTATCCTTGACCCATTCATCGGGCTCCAAGTCGATTCCCAAGCATATCTATTGAATAAGACAAAGATTCAAACATTTGGTCCCCAATATCTCATGGGTCCAAAGTTGTTAGTATTAAACATCCCATGCATTAGTTGCATTTGGTTAGGATGTTGGAACGGAGGACAAATTTCCCATGGTAAGTAACTTTGTAGTTGACAGTTATTCCAAGTTATGGGATATTTGCTTGGATAACTTTGTCTCCTAAAGTTACTTCTCGGTTGAGGATTTCTTGAACGAGGTTTAGGAACATTTGTTTTTCTAGGTGGAGGAGTCTTTGATTTAGTATCGGGTTTTACAAAACCAAGCCCGGGGGTTGAAAAAGGTTTGTAAAAACTTTTGACTTCCTTTTTACTAGCAATAGGTACTTCGACATTATTAACTACTATGTGACTCGGGTTTAGACTTAAGTTATTTTTTAAAATTGACCCTGTTCTGACTTTAGCACCAGACGGTACCACGGTACCACTAATTTTAGTGGTGTTGCCTGTACCTTTAGTGGTACCATCCTTTGCTATTTCAGATTCTCCAGACTTTACAAATTTCACTTGTTTAGTTTCACTTGCAGAAGCTTTATTTAGGTCAAATCCTAAGCCCGCTCGGGCATGTTCACTATACCTAACGTTTTCAAGCATATCATTAAGTATCTTTGTTCCTTTTTCAAACTTAATGATCCTTAACGCATTTTCTTTGAGTTTTTCATTCTCTACTCGAAGACATATGCATGGCCTACATCCAACATCTACTTCTTTATTTTTCTCAAGTCTTTTTACTTGGTCTTTTAGTTCTAAAATTTGCACTTCGAGTTCATGCAATGTTGCTTTTAGTGTTTTGTTTCTAGTCATGATTTTAGAACTTACTTCACATAGTTTATTATATTCATCATATAGTATGTTATCATCTATTGACGAATTATCATTACTATAATAAGAAGAGTCGGAATGTACCTCATTTGAAGCTTGAGCCATTAGACATGTTTCGTCGTTGGGCTTCTTCTCTTCTTCTTCACCGCTATCACTCCAAGAGCCTCCTATGAAAGCTCTTTAGTTGTTGGTTCTTGGTGGTTTGGGACATTCACCAATGAGATGATTGGGATCTCCGCATCTAAAACATTTCCTATCACTATTTCCTTTCTTCTCATATCGGTTCATTTGTGACGACTTCTTTTCATCACGAGGTTGTCTAACGAACCTACCTCTTCTCCTAAAGAAATTCTTAAAATCTCTAAAGGCTAGTGCATATTCTTCGTCTTCACTATTTAAATCCGAACGTTCCTCATCACTAGACTCCTTTTTGGCTTTCAACGCTAGAGATCTAACTCTCTCGCTTTTGCCTTTGACTATGTCGGAGTCTTTCTTGATTATCATTTCATGAACCTTCAAGTTTCCTATTAGCTCATCAAGTGATAGTGTCGCCAAGTTCTTTGATTCTTCAATGGCCGTGACCTTTGCTCTCCATTTGGGATGTAGAGCCCTAAGAAACTTCCAAACATAGTTCTTGCTAGAATAACCTTCATCTAGAGCTTTAAGACTAGTAATAATAGTATTAAATCTAGCAAAGGCATTATCAATAGATTCATCTTCCGGAATGGAAAATTGTTCATATTGTTGCACAAGAAGATCTATCTTGTTCTCTTTGACTTGATTATTACCTTGGTGAGTGACTAACAAAGTTTTCCAATTTTCTTTTCCCGTATTACACATAAAAATTATTTCAAACTCCTTTTTCGGCAAAGCATTATAAATCATCATTTTAGCCTCATCATTTTTTGCTACTTTTCTTTTAAGGTTATCACTTTGTTTATTATAGGGAACTATTTCATCCATTTTAGTTTTTGGATTCCTTTCTATCGGTTGAAAGTCACCCTCGGTAATAATAAGCCAAAGATCAATGTCTTTTGATTTCACGTACGTTTCGAATCTTGTTTTCCAATATATAAAACAATCGGTTTCAAAAAGTGGTGGTCTTTGCATAGATTGCCCTTCTTGATATTTATCGAAATCCATTGATCGATTCAAGTTTTAAAATACAATTTATTTTAAAATCTTGCCTGACCTGTCTCTGGTACCAATTGTGGAAAACTAGAAGGGGGGTTGAATAGTTTTACTCGTTTTTAATTGATTTTAAAACTTTACTTGTGAAACACTTTGATTTGATTCTTTTGTGAAATCAATCAACACCAATATGAACACTAAACAATTCTAACTAATATAAACAATAAATATAAATCAATAAGATGGAAAGATCAAACCGGGACAAAGAGATTTATAGTGGTTCAGTCACGAAGCTCTTCTTCGCCCTACTCTACTCCCCGAGTACCGCACTCGAGAGTTCTAAGCACTATGTCAACAAAGCCCCCTTAAGGCGGAGAAAACCGTACAACGTCGCTTATCCTTATTTCCGACACTAAGCTAAATGTCGAGTACTAATCTTAGCTAGTACCAATCTACCACGATCCACACGATCCTTACTACTTCACACAATCAACACACTTGACTCGATCTACCCTTGATCCACTTGATCAACACACAAGCCCACAAGCTACAAGAGATCTCCAAGATCTCAACAAGATCGCAATGATCTACTCTCACAAACTACTCAAAAGAAAATGAACTTGGTGTATGCAAGAATACAACAAGTATGTAACAAGTGTTACAAGTGCACTAACTATAACTACAACACTTAGTATCTTCTTTGATACCTTGTGTTATTCTCTTGCACTAGTAGAGGAATGAAGGTGATCACTTGGTTGGATGATTGGATCACTCTTTAAACAAAAGAAAACTAAACTAAATGATCAAGAAGAAAAGATGTGATAAGAGTTTTAAACTCAGAAAGTTGTGTGTGAAAAATGATGCCCAAAAACTGTGAAGATGGCTGGTATTTAAAGGCAGAGGAAATTTGCATGTTATAGGGACACGGTACCACTAAATACCACACGGTACTACTAAATTTAGTAGCACCGTGGTACCGTGCCAGACAAGGACGCTGCAATTTTTGTTTTTAGTGGTGAAAGTTTATTTGGGGAAGTTTGGAGCTGATTTTGGAGGAAAAAATAGCTGTTATGATTTTTAAACTTATTTTTCCATTAAAACATTTTTTTATAATTCAAAAATAACTTGTATGGTATATTTTTGAAAAAATGTTTTGTCACATTAAAAATGTGAAGTTTGAAACACAAATTCACTTCTTTGATCATTTGTCAAGTTGTAAATTTGTTTGTTCATACCTAGAGTGATATACGTAGAAACGGGATATTTCGACTAAAAACTTGTTTACGTTAATTTTAACGTAAAGTTTTTTCACATTTTGTTATCATCAAAACGTGAAGTTATCGAAAGATATAAATAACATTTTTAGAACATTATTTGCATCAACAATGTATTTTATCACAGTTAGTCTTTGTGGGTTTTAGTACAATGTGATAAACGGTTATTGTTAACTAGTTTTAATTTTGTTTTTGAGTTTATGAAAATGGAGTTGGGGTATTTGTGGATTTTGGTATAATGTTTTTGGGTCCTGATTTGGGTATCTGTGATGGAGATGCTAGTGGTATATGGTTTTGGTAAAAATTTATAATGAATATGATGATTGAGGGTGTGCTTTGTTCAAACTCAAGAAAGAGAAAGGGAAAGATAATGATAATAGTTGGGAAAGGGAAAGGGAAAGAAAAACATTCACTCCAATTTATTGGGTAATGACCCATTACCCACTATTGGGTAATGGGTCATTGCATTATACTCTACCAATCACTTTTTTTCATTATCTTTCCCATTCCTCACCCTCCATAACCCTCTACCAAGCATGCCCGGAGGTTTGTGAAGGTGGTTGGAGGTGGTGAGAGTGGTTGTGTACGATGGTGGTGGTGGGTGAATCTAAAAATGATAGGTGGTGATGGTTTGAAGATGAAGATGATGAAATATTAAAAGAAGAAAATGAAGTTCATGGTAAAAAAGACCAAAATACCCTCGAGTGTAGACATTTAACGATTGTTAGTGTGTTCCGTTAAAGCGAAGGACTAACGATACATAACGTTTCGCATTTAGGGACGTATGGTGCTTTTTTTTTTTTGTCAAAGGACGAAACTTGTCGGTCGACGCAAACCACAAGGACGATCAATGTAGTTTACTCATTACTTTTATAAACCGCAATCAACTTTTACTACACTTGGTTTCTTAAATTTTTGCTTAAATTTTCATATGTGATCCGTAAATATATATTATAAAGTCTAAATCAGTACTTGAAATCACCAACTGAATTTTATTCTATCGACACCTAAATTTATAACTAGTGTTAATTGCATTATAGTTGACCCGACCCGATTTATATAAAATTACGCTAAAAATTGGCAATTTCCGACATGTATTTAACCTTTCGCGTGATGCCCTCTGTGATCACGTTTCCTGGCTCCGCCACTGATCCTTAAACGTATTGACACATCATGTTACGAAAGTGATACAACCATAATTATAAATATTTATTAATATTGACTTAAACATATTGACACATCTTTTTACGAGTACTTATTATACACATCAAAACACTTAACGCACATTTTAATGGTGATACACTTTATATAAAAAAAGAAATTTTATATTGACACACTTGTACCTTTATTAGCATGCATTGACATAATTGTTTAACAAAGTCAAACATTTTATTTACTATGATTTTAACAATAAACGTCAACCAAAGTCAAGCATTTGTGTTATCACTGAATTTAAATAATCATGTATTAGAGAAAGTGGAAGTAAAAAACGGTAGTTTACGTTTTTTAAAATATGAAACTATAAATTTTGAGCTTTTAATGTATGAGAGAGTGACAAAGAGCGAGGTTGTGCAAAACCAACCAACAACCGAACTGACCCGATAAAACCGACAAAACTGAGAAAAACCGAACCGAACCGAGTAACTTCGGTTCGGTTCTCGGTTTAGGTTTTACCGATTTTCGGTTTTTGGTTCGGGTCGGTTCAGGTCGAAAACCGACTAAAACCGAGCCGAACCGACCGAACCGAGTAACTTTGGTTCGGTTCTCGGTTTAGGTTTCATCCGTTTTTCGGTTCGGGTCGGATTTAAACCGATGTTCTGCCCTAACAAAGAGTACTAGTTAATTAAATAAAGACTAAAATTCACATGCTAGTTTATTGTCACATTTTACACTTTCTACCCTTTTTATCCTTTTTATGGTATTTTTCCACCGACTTGTTGTGATGTCGTCGGGTTATAGCTTTTGACGGCGTCATCTTTAGGTTTTGACGCAGTCACTTTGATCGTCTCAACACACTGAGTCGTCACAAACTTACTTATTTTCTAACTTTCTAGGCACTTCTGGTGACCACGTCAGAGTTGCTGGTCACAGACTTGAAACTTTGTCTTTATCATCCATTCTTCGTTCAAATGAGCCCAAAACTTGTATGTTTCCAGCAAATGCATTCCGAAAGACCTAAAACTCAAGAAGAAAGGATTTAGGACAATAAATGATACAATGTGCATTGAATTAAGGGCAAAATGACCCTTAAAAATCTTATGATTTTGCACGTCATCAAGAGACAATCATTCACGATAACAAGAAAGAATGAAAGTATTGCTAGATTAATGTTTCCATGTCTGGTAATTTTTGAAATATTGCAAAGTGCAAACGTTTATATTCATATTCCTAAACTAAGCTGAGTTGTTGCTGGATTGTTTTTGTAAATCACTACGTGGATCGGTTTATATGAACTAGGTACTTGAATATTTTCCTAGTAACCTCTTCGTACTATTAAAGCGGTTGGCATGTTGTTGCTTTGCACAAGTGGGAGTCTGAAAGGATTAGTGTTTAAAGAACAACCTCTTTCATAAATGGTACTTATAGAAATGTCGATGGGTCACAACGATGCATACTAAACGGAACACTTAAGTTGGTAATGAGAAAAGAGTGACAAAATAAAATGAAAATAAAGAGAAAATGACAGTATGGCAACAGTTTCATAAAAGGGTAAAATGGTAATTATTCAGGCTGTAAATGTTTATCTAAGATAAAAATATGTTATAAACAGGAAAAACCACAATCCCTAAGGGATGTGGATATTTGCTTGAACCTCTACGGGGGAGTTTGACTTTATGGCAACCTTGTATTACTTAATGGATAATATTAGATACTTCTAGTGCAATTAGGAAAGTCTTTGTATCCTTATAAATACAAAGGCACATGAGCTAGAAATTATAACAATCCTCAAAAGCCTACCTCCCTCTCCTCTCCCCTCTTCGAATCGTTGACCGGACCCAAAAGGGTTCGAAAACCTTAAGTTTACAAATTAACTTATTAGTCGATTCCCTAATTCGACTTGTTACCCGATTTTGTGCTCTCCAACTTGCATAGGTTCGTAGCCCTAGTTCTACATGTGCATTACTGGTGGATAGCTGACGCAGATCACATGGTGATTCTTTCCAAGAAACCCTAAGTGATCGATTGAAGCATCAAGAACAAGAAGGCGATTCCATGCAAGACAAGAAGGTCTAGGATCTTACGTTACGGCATGATCAAGTAAGTAATTCCTAAACACTCTTTGTAGGTGTTAGATATGTTATATTCCTGATTAGGAGATTTGTCTATCAAGGGATAGGTGTGCATGGCCTTATTAGTTTATTTTCCACTGTGTATATTTTATAGGCCATACGGTTAACCACTAATACCTTAGAATAACCCGCTTCATTCCTAGTCCTTTGACTTTTTTGTTTGACTCTTATGTTTGAATTATAACACAAGTTTGTTGACTAACCATTCATATTCAGTCGTTTATTCCAATATTTCAAACGTGCACTATAAAATATTGTAGTCAAACAATATTATCTGTTTTTTGGGTAACAAAAACCTATATTTACCAAAACTCGTTTGTTCTCATTAGACGGAATTTTTGCTTGTAGCACATGCGCGAACAATAACAATAACAAATACCCAATCCCGCCGGGGTGGGGTGGGGTGTGGAGAGGTAGAATGTAGACAGATCCTACCCTTACCCAAGATAATCCCGAAAATATGAAGATTGTCTCTAGAAAGACTTCCGGCAATGTAATATATATATCGAAGAGATAAAAAAACGCATTCATAAGGTTCTTATTTTAAGAATCCTAACTTTTTAGGATAAATTTAGTCGCAATTAAGCTTCTTTGTAAGTCATTCAATTGAGAAAGGATAGAGTAATTAAACATTATATTGTTCCACTACTGAGAAAATGATATCAATGGTCGTTAGTAGTGTTTCCATATATGCATGGATATCGATTTTGTTTTCAACTTCACGTTATATCATATTATATATAGGCTCTTCTTTTAAGTAACTTTCTCACAAAAAATAAAAATGGTTCATGATTCTGAAAACTACCATTGTGGAAAACAAGGATCATTGTTACAGATAAATCTCTCAGTAAAATCAACTCCAGTTATAATTTTCTGGTTTAGAAGTGAGAAGAGTTGATAGAATATCATGGATTGAATCTTACGATTCATTATTGATTACGACCACGTATAGTATCCCCGTACTCAAAGAGTCCTAACACGTCTGAGTACGGGAAGGCCACCGAGACCCAAAGACTCCGGATGTCATGGAAGTCCGGACCCCGTAAAAGACATATCCGATACGACTGGACAATTACGGCGGATCTATAACTCCTTACGAACGCGGCAGAAGAATGAGCCGCGGAGGGTTTACAAGTCCGGACCGACCTTGGGATCTGGAGCACCATCTAATCCAAAGAGAGTAAAGAATATAATCTGGATCACAAAATAAACATATGCATGCTCAGATATGAAAAGTCGGCTAGGCGCCGACCAAGGGCAGCATTCTTGAGTAGTTGAGCACAATGACGAAGCATAAAGCAAGTCAAAGGGTATAACTTCAAGACAAGCATCCAATAACCCATCGGTTAATGGGATGTGCGGCACCCAGTGATCCCAGAACACGACAAATCACTTGCCTATAAATACAAGTGCATTAACTCCATGCGGACGGTACAATCTCTCTCACGATAAACACACACACATACTTACTTTCTCTCTCTAGATACCTACTCTCACACCCGGGGATAACCGCGGGAACCCCCTCCCACAGTGAGAATAACAATGTTTTTTTTCTTAGCAGGAGATAACAATCACTTTCACTTAGTCCAAGATTCATCGGACTTCTGTGGAACTCTGTACCATGTAAGTTCGACATGCTATCGAATATCATCCAAAATTTTGTACTAACAAGTTTCGTGTATCCTCATAACAAATTATATTTCTTAAAAGAAAACCTCTGTTACATCACTACAAGAATCAGGAGAATGGGCGACGAAGACGGTCCCGAGACACGTTGTCGTCGGCATAGTATGCTAAAAGACAAAAAATACGTTTGACCGAGACAAGTCTGCGTTGAATTTTTGGGTTTTTAAAATCCTGAAGACATGTCGTCGGGACCATATTGGTTAAACTTCACTTTTCCCCCACCTCTCAATAATTGCGAATAATTGGGCGGGAATTTGCCCCGCCAATATGGTCCCGACGACATGTCGTCAGGACAATGTTAACTAAAAAAATTAACGTAATTAGCGTTAAACATTATAATTAGTGTTATCGTCCCGACGACATGGTATTTAGGCCAAATTTGGGCTTCCCCCGCTTCTAAATAATAGCGAATAATTGGGCGGGATTTTTCCCAACAGTTTGGCCCCGACGACATGCCATAGGGATTTTTTTCCCGCCAATTTTTAACTTATATATAACCAATAATCCTCAACTCGGCAAAACGCACATAACCCAATCATCAATTCTCACAAAACACACATAACAATGGCTGGTTACACGCCGGAAAAGGAGTGATCAAAGGTTTTATCATCGATGTATCTCTTTGATGAAGTTCTTAATACATATGGCGTCGAAATTATTGATGAATATGGTTGTTATAAGAACATTAGCCCGTGGATGAGAAACTAGATTCTGGAATGGTTGATGAAAAAGCCATACTACATAGAGATGTTGGAGGGTGAAGCTGAAAGCACGTTATCAAGAAAACTTGATGATCTAGGAAATATGATAACAAATCTGGAAGCTTTGTTTGAACATTTCATCAAGCAAAAGAATGCAAGGAAGGGAAAAGGTGGTGCAGGTTCTAGCAAAGTGGGAAGTAGCAGCAAAAAAAAAAAAAGAAAAAAAGAATGGGCGATGTTTGTTATGGTCTATGTCGTGTGCTTCTTTTGCATGCCAAGTCGTTTCGTTTGATTTGTTTCGTTTGCTTGTCAAATTGTTTCATTTGAGTTGTTTCGTTTGCTTGTCAAGTTGTTTCATTTAAGTTGTTTCGTTTGCTTGTCGAGTTGTTTCGTTAGAGTCTGTATGAAATGTATGTGGTTGAGAACTCTTGCGTGTTTTGAATAAAAGGTTTGCCTTCGTGTTTGTCTACAAGAATTAATCCTTCTCTAGTTATATTACCATAAGACTAAAATTTATGACATTAGAAAAGAGGTAGACTCGACCACCACCTGACTAAAATTGGTGGATTTGTTGATGTTACTTGTTTCTGTTTTAGTGCAATTTTTGCTATTTTGTAGCTGTTCATGACCATTGGTTAAGACTTGAGAGTTAAAAACACATATAGAGAATGAGAAAGTTAATAACACAACAACTACAACAATAAAAACAACAACAACAACAACAACAACAACTACAACAACACTACTACGTACGAAGATTTTCCATGTCACCTAACAGCTCACGGAGTATTGCACCCGACTGACATGCGTGGTCGTGGTCGTCGGGATTCCTTGCAATTTCAAGTTTTGCCTCTAGCATCCTTACTCTTGTCTCTAGCACATATATTTTTGATTCCAGCATGTTTATCCTAAGATATTTGGCATTACAGTTTGAGCACTCTGTTGGTGCAGATCCATCACCTTGAGATATTGAAGCAAAAGAGATTACTCTTAACCGGTCATTAAATTCACATCCATGATCTTTTTCTCTTGGCTGTTACATAATAAGGAAATTATAAGAAATTTCTTATTAACAACCCAATTATTTGTATATTTAAATAAATAAGAAATGTATGATTGTTCACCTTCGAAAGAGGACATGCATAATATTTTCATCCAAAGGTATCTTCTTAATGTGATGTTCTTAGTTTTATATTTCCTATTCCACGAGAACACATAAAAAGATTATATCGCTGCATCTCATATTTTGAAATTGGTGTGAAGATAAGAGGTTGTGAGGTTGAGTGGTTTTGTGGATAGAGCAGATTTGCTAGCTATTATATATGATAAAAATAGAGCTCTTTGTGGGAAGTTTTGGTGCCAATATTTTCGTGGGAAGTGTTTGGTGGGAAGTATATTCATCACACCTCGACTCATCCATTTAACATGGGATGTATATCTATAACAACTCGACTCATCCGTTTAACATGTTATGCATATCCATAACATCTCGACTCATCAGTTTAACATGTTATGCATATCCATAACATCTCGACTCATCATTTAACATGTTAAGTATATCCATAACAACTCGACTCATCTGTTTAACATCTTATGCATATCCATAGCATCTCGACTCATCCGTTTAACATGTTATGTATATCCATAACAACTCGACTCATCTGTTTAACATGTTATGCATATCCATAACATCTCGACTCATCCGTTTAACATGTTATGCATATCCATAACATCTCGACTCATCTATTTAACATGTTATGTACATCCATAACACCTCGACTCATCATTTAACATGTTATGTATATCCATAACCACTCGACACATCCGTTTAACATGTTATGTATATCCAAAACACTTCGACTCATCATTTAACATGTTATGTATATCCATAACCACTCGACTCATCCATTTAACATGTTATGCATATCCATAGCATCTCGACTCATCCGTTTAACATGTTATGTACATCCAAAACACCTCGACTCATCATTTAACATGTTATGTATATCCATAACCACTCGACTTATCCGTTTAACATGTTATGTATATCCATAACATTTCGACTCATCATTTAACATGTTATGTATATCAACCACTCGACTCATCCGTTTAACATGTTATGTATATACATAACACCTCGACTCATCATTTAACATCTTATGTATATCCATAACAACTCGACTCATTCGTTTAACATGTTATGCATATCCATACCATCTCGACTCATCCGTTTAACATGTTATGTACATCCATAACACCTCGACTCATCATTTAACATCTTATATATACCCATAACCACTCGACTCATCCGTTTAACATGTTATGCATATCCATAACATCTCGACTCATCCGTTTAACATGTTATTTATATCAATAACATCTCAACTCATCATTTAACATGTTATGTATATCAATAACATCTCGACTCATCCGTTTAACATGTTATGTATATTCATAACAACTCGACTCATCCGTTTAACATATTATGTACATCCATAACACCTCGACTCATCATTTAATTATATATTAAATAAAACTATTTATATTAAATAATAATATTTAATTTTATAAAAGTATTTAATTTTAATTATATATTAAATAAAAGTATTTATATTAAATAAAATTATTGTATTTTATAAAAGTATTTAATTTTAATTTTAATTATATATTAAATAAAAGTATCTATACTAAACAATTTTTTTAATTTTATAAAAGTATTTAATTTTAAATAATTTTTTTTTAATTTTAATTTTAATTATGTATTAAATAAAAGTATTTATATTAAATTAAATTAGTTATTTTTATAGATGTTTTTAATTTTAATTTTTATTATATATTAAATAAAGTATTTATATTAAATAAAAAAGATTAATTTCATAAAAGTATTTAATTTTAAATGAAATTATTTAATTTTAATTTTAATTATATATTAAATAAAATTATTGTATTTTATAAAAATATTTAATTTTAATTTTAAATATTTATTAAATAAAAGTAGTTATACTAAATATAATTGATTTAATTTTATAAAGGTTTTTAAATACCTACGACAAGTCAAAGGGATTTATTTTGATAAATACACCCAAAATTTCACCAAAGTCAAATAAGCCGGCCATTTATTTGGTTCCCCTTACCAAAACCAGATTTACACAATACTTTATCTCATTTACTCTTTCTATCTTCCTCTCATTTAATATGATACCAATAACCACCACACCACCGCCGCTGCTCAACCCCGTCTCACACCACCGCCGTCTGCTCCACCACACTAGCACCACCGTGCACCACCTTCTCTTCCTCTCTTTCAATTCTTCTCTCTTTCTTTCTTTCTTTCTATCTTTCTCTTTCTTTCATCTTTATAAAAGGTATGCGTTTAATTTTTGTTTATGTATGTTTTGTTAATTTTTATTAGTTTATTTTTGTATTTTGTTAATTTTTGTTTATGTATGTTTTGTTAATTTTTATTTGTTTTTTTTCTTTTTATTTTGTTAATTTTTGTTTATTTATGGTTGTGTTTAAGTGCCGTCCCCGACCCACCACAGTGCCACTGCCGTCACCGTCGCCGACCTAGCCACCACCACCACAGTGCCACTGCCATCGCCGACCTAGCCACCACCACCAGCTGCTAAAAGGTAAATTATATTTTCATTCAAAGTTATTTTTTTCTAACAATCTGCTTTTGTATGTTTAGTAGTGTTGTAGCTTGTTAATTGATTACTTTTGTGTATAAGTGTCTTTCATGACTAACATTATGGCGAAAGTAACTGTTGGTATATTGAGTATAATTGATTGGCGAAAGTATCGGTTAATAGCATTTACGTTTTTTTTTTGTGTTTTGCTTTGATGATGTACATTATTGATTCATGATTAATCATATTTGTGGCACAATATGTATAAAATGTTGTTGCAACAGGGGTGTTTGGTTGTTGTTGCAGCAGTAACCAAACACTCCCGCTGCTGCAACAGGGGTGTTTGGTTACTGCTGCAATATGTATAAAATGTTGTTGCAACAGGGGTGTTTGGTTGTTGTTGCAGCAGTAACCAAATACTCCCGCTGCTGCAACAGGGGTGTTTGGTTACTGCTGCAGCAGTAACCAAACACCCCTGTTGCAGCAGCGGGAGTGTTTGGTTCAGTATGATTACGTAAAAACTTATCAGCAGAATAGGAATTTTTGTTGGTTTAGTGATTTAAAATGCCACCAGTTACTAACGACTAGCTTTTATTGCATTCTTGATGGGCCCATTTCTTTTAGCTTTGAGATTGCTACCTTTATTACGGCTTATATATTAAATAAATGGTTACAATCTTTTTGTTCGTGCACCACAAAGTAATCTTGTTCTTTTTTCTTTTACTTTGTTAGTCAATCCTCAATTTGTAAATTCTGAACTACTAGGATGACAACATTTGCGAATGAAACTAAATTGTTTTTCTTAGTTAGCCAATCCTCAGTTTTGTCATTCTTGAGTTACTTAAGCTGATTGGTATAAGTACTGCTCTTTCATTTTGTGCCTTTTTAAATTTCCGGCATTGGAGACCTTCCTAAAATCTTTATTAGAATTATAGCGATCATCAATGCAAAGAAACATGCCTAAGTAACTTTGCCATTTACATTACAACCGTTTCACCCATTTTAGTAGTGACCTTTTTTATATAGTTTTACTAGTGATATAGTTGACATTCGGTATGTGAAACTGTTTACAGAAGGAGTAGGCGAGGTGCAAGAAGGCTGATGACGAGGAGAAGAAACCGAATATGCCAAAAGATAAAGCTAAGGTTAGTGCATTGTTTATTTGCTTAGGTGAGGATGCAGGCAGCGATGGTAATGGGAGTACTATGATGTCGATGATTTTTATGATGACGAGTAGGGATTATGTATGTTATTAGCATTGCTATTGATATCCTTTTGTTATTTTCATTATCGGATTACTATATTAACTTATTCTATCGTTATAAACGAATACTATGACTTCTTTGGTTGTTTATGAATGAATGAATGAACGGATGCATTTTGTGTTATAGTCTTGTGTAACACCCCCAAATTTGGTATTCGCGGAAGCATTTGGGTCATGGGGTGCTACTAAATTGGTAATCACACGGAATACATAATCTGTTAAAATACATTCATCCAAATTAAATAGAGTTTACAATAAAGTTTCAAGTTCAGAAAATAAGGCCCATAAGTTTAGTTGTCCCATACAAACAAGTCATAGTTATGTGTAAAAAAACTTCGGAAGGTAGTCTATGAGACTATGACCCTTGCCATGCCAATACCTTGCAACAATCAAGCAGACTAAACACCTGAAAAAAACATGCTAAAAGTCAGCAAAAGCTGGTGAGTTCATAGGTTTAGAATGAAGCAGTAAAGTAATAAGTTTAGACCAACAGTTTTGTGTACGAACATTACAACACATATAATGTCATACAAAATAGTCTATCACGCTAGCGCTAAGTTCATGCAACCGAAGCTCGACAGTTCAGTGCGTTACAATGTAGCACATAAATAATAATCAGGGGCCCATGGCGAGTGTTTAACCCAATACACTCGTAGTCCGACTTGGTGTACGCTCGCATTGACCCGTCTAGCCAACCGAACGGGGGAGTCACCCCAATAGATTTATTTATATCAATCGCGCTTCCCAGCGGAAATTAACGATTCATGAAGGTGGGCATAACAGTGGGTTCGGGGGCTTAGGCTAACTACGCAATAGTATTGAGAAAATAAAACATTATTGTGGTCCAGAAAACGTTTTGCATGTTTTTCACCCCGTAGTTGTAAAACAAGTATAAGTAAAGTGGGGCTATAAACTCACCTCAGCGAATAGCAGTCAGATAGTGCAATAAATTAGGTAGTGTTCGGCACCGACACGCGACCTAGATTAGTAAGGCATGTCTTAGTTTACAATTTTAATTTAAGACTCAACGAAATTTAATTAAACTCAAAAGTTTTAAAGTGTTGTGTTATTGTTGCTTGTGTGGCAGTGTTTAAGTTTGAAAACAGTTTTCTAAATGTTTGTGTGGATTGGCTCTTGGGAGTGCATACGCAAACACGTATAGTAGTATAATATACTTATGACAAGAAGTATTCGTTAACAAAAAATATAAAAGATCATTTATAAAAGAAAATCATTATTTTTGTTAAAAGATCATTTATAAAAGTGTATACATATATAGTGTGTATATAAGTGTTGTCGAAAAACGTGGAAAAGTGTATACATATATAGTGTATATAGTGTTTTTGTGAAAAGATCATTTATAAAAGAAAATCATTATTTTTAGTTAAATCGTTTATTCAAGGTATATCTTTGACGAAAATCGGGTATGACCCATGAAACGTTTTGGTTTATCGTAGTAACTATAAGTTACAAGGTATAAGTTTAAGTAAAAAGCCGTTTTATAATTTATAAAACTCATATAAGTTTTCATAAAGCATATCAAGTTTATACAAGTTAGATGGGTGATATCAATTAATAAACATGTTTAAACTTACAAGTTTAGTTTTGACTTGTTTTTATAGGCTTTAAAGGTATAAAAGAGTTTATGGTTGTGTGTGTTAAGTGTAAATAAACTTTTGAGTAGTAAAGTATGCTTTTATGAACTCGTGGTAATTTACGTTGCGAAACTCGTGGTCGAGTGAAGTGAAACGAGTCGGGTATCAAATCATGAAGTAAGTCGATGTACATTCCGAAACTGCATCCACGAATATATATATTAAGTTTTACCCGAAATATTAGTGGACTTTGGCCCAATAAACATACCCTTGGAGTAACGGGCTGTGGCCTGATTACAAAACAAACAAACATCCTTTAACCCAGTGGGCTGCGGCCCGGTTATAGGACAAACAAACACACTCTTAAGCTGGATGGGCTTCAGACTAGTAATAGAAACAGAAAACCCACTCTTAGACTTAATGGGCTTCGGCCCAGAATAAAACAAACACACCTTATTTATGTGAGTTATGCTTTGGCCTGGTTAATAACAAACACACCCTATGAAACTAGAAAACCAGTTTATATGTTTCCACATATTTTGACAAAGTTTTATGATAACAATTTAGACCGATGTGTATCTCATTTGTATTTGTTTTTCATTCGAGTAGCAAAAATAACAGGGCTAAGAGAAAGCTCAACTAGTCATTAGTCAAGTAGTAAACCGAGGACTAAAGAAGTATCAACCGAGCTACACCGAGGCTCGATCCAAGGACCCTTGGTAGGTCGGAAAACAAGTTTCATTTCTAAAGGTCGAGACATACAAGCGGGGCAGGTGTTCTATGGCTATAACGACTCGACATAACACACCCGTTAGGGTGTGGCTTCCTTTGGGTCGAAACAACAAATAAACAACTTGCGGTTTTCATTCTCCACACCTATGACTCAAACGTAATATACCCTCACGGGATTTGTTTCTTGGCTACAATACTCAACACGACTCACCCGTTAAGGGTGTGGTTTCCTTGTATCAAAACACAAACACGACACCTTCGCGGTGTCCATTCTTGACGGCAACCCAACTAACCCAAGGGCTCACTACTGTGGTTCGACCATAGTGGGTTCGACCCGCAATCAAAACCAAACACAAACTAAGCCAAAACAACCACTCGAGTCTAGTTCGAAAACAAAAAAAACAATGATAACACTTCCAATCTACGAGCCAATATTTGTTTTAGTTTTAGGTTGTGATTTATTGAATTTGCCACACAAGAACAACAATAAAGAAAGATAATATCATTCAATCTTTACCAAGATTATGTGTAAGTTGATTAACATACATAGACCAAAACGAGATATACAACTTGGAAAAATTAATTAAATCAAAATAACAAGTTAATAGCAAATCAATATCCATAAATTACAAAATAGGAGGGATTTAAGGAAACCCTTACTATGGTGAGGGTGGTGTCGATCGACAGCAAGACCAAAACAAGAGCTCAAATACAAAACCGAATCCAAGCAAGAAAACCCAAAACAATGAAGCTTTATCAACCCTTGGAAGATCTTGTCCTTGTGATAATTTGCAAGTGAGATTTGTGGGTGTGAGATCTCCTGTGGATTTGGCTGGAATAAAAAGGGAAGAGGAAGGAAAAGCTTGACCCTGCTTTCTTCATTAACAGTTGGTTCGTAGCAAAAAAAAGAATACCGTCACCCATTGCTTTATCATCTCCCTTGGTTGGACGCGTTGACCTTCGAGGGTTAGACAAAGGGGATTCAGACCTGTTCGGCCTCAGAGACGCAAGGGACCCCTTTTGGTTTTTTTTTTGTGGTCATTGCTATTGAACCTGAGCATCCAGATGGTAGGGATGGCGGGTGACGTCAGGGTGAGAGAGGAGAGGGAATCGTGGGTGAGGAAGAAACGAGATATACGCTTTTAATAAAGAAAAACAATGGGTATGTGTGGGGGTGGTATTAAAGGATAAGAGATAAGGTTTTATTTAATTTTATTACTTGTGTGGGTATTTTATGTACCCCGTGTTCCGTTGAGCTCCGGTGAAATTGGAGTTTTCCAGGTTAGCGTGAGCGCGAAAAATATGATTTATGAGAACGTTTTTTGTAAAAGTAATATAAAAACACAATTATTGATTCCGGATAACCAATATTGGATTCATGTCGTTACTAGGGTTGTGTTGGTACACGTGTGGTGTTGTGTGCGAGATATTTATCGCTGTATTACATAAATACTTAGTAATAGTCAAAAAACGAAAAGCTTATATTTTCTGATAAAATAACCAATGTAATGCGTCACTGTAAGCTACAGTGTGCGGGTTCGCTTCCCGAAATAGTTATGCAAGCTCATGAATGCTTAATTTAACAGTTAGGTAATAATAAATTAATTTTTATTATTAAAATATTGGTTGGAAAATTACCGATTGTCACATCCTTCCCGCCTTAGAAGGAAAACCGTCCTCGGTTTTCACTTAGAGTTACCCGATGGATTTGAGAAAAGGTGTGGGTATTTACGCTTGATCTCGTCCTCACGCTCCCACGTGTATTCGGGACCTCTTCGAGAGTTCCAACGGACTTTAACAATAGGAATGTGGCTTTGCTTAAGCCATTTTATTTCTCGGTCCATTATTTCTACAGGTTCTTCAATGAAGTTTAGTCTTTCTTCAATATAGATTTCCTCTATAGGGATGGCAAGAGTTTCGTTTGAGAGACATTTCTTCAGGTTGCACATGTGAAACACGTTGTGCACAGAACTAAGCTCTTGTGGCAATTCGAGTCGGTAGGCT
The DNA here is from genome assembly GCA_021014915.2 of Artemisia tridentata subsp. tridentata. Lineage (NCBI taxonomy): Eukaryota > Viridiplantae > Streptophyta > Magnoliopsida > Asterales > Asteraceae > Artemisia > Artemisia tridentata. Next base: position 201,403,149 of record CP139502.1, read on the forward strand.
ACCGGCCCGATCCTAGTGAGAATTTTGAAAGGTCCAATGTATCGGGGATTTAATTTCCCACGCTTTCCAAAGTAAATTACGCCTTTCCATGGCGAAACTTTTAACATAACCTGATCTCCAACTTGGAACTCAAGTGGTTTTCCTCTCTTGTCTGCGTAGCTTTTCTGACGGTCTCGAGCCGCTTGCATCTGGCTCTTGATTTTCACAATCTTTTCAGTAGTCTCTTGTATTAGTTCAGGACCAATAAGCAGTCTTTCTCTGACTTCAGCCCAGCATATAGGAGATCTGCAATTTCGACCATAAAGTGCTTCATAGGGTGCAGCTTTGATGCTTGTGTGATAGTTGTTATTGTAAGAGAACTCGGATAATGGTAGGTGCCTATCCCAACCATTTCCAAAGTCTATCACACACGCCCGTAGCATGTCTTCTAAGGTTTGAACGGTCCTCTCACTTTGACCATCTGTTTGAGGATGGTATGTGGTGCTCATATCAAGATCGGTACCCAAAGCATCTTGTAGTGATCTCCAAAAGTTCGACGTGAAACGGCTATCTCTGTCCGAGATGATAGAAATTGAAACTTCATGTCGTGCAACTATCTCCATTGTGTATAACCGTGCAAGTTTATCCATGTTGTCGTTCTCTTTTATTGGTAAGAAGTGGGCGGACTTGGTGAGACGATCAACGATTACCCAAATGATGTCGTAACCGCTTGATGTCCTTGGCAGTTTGGTAATGAAGTCCATCGTTATGCGTTCCCACTTCCACTCGGGAATCTCTTGTTGTACAAGTAAACCTGATGGCCGCTGATGTTCAGCTTTGACTTTCGAACACGTTAAGCATTGACTGACATACATCGCAATGTCAGCCTTCATGTTGGGCCACCAGTATAGTTTCTTCAGATTGAGGTACATTTTGTCGGCTCCTGGTGGATAGAGTATTTAGACGTGTGGGATTCGTGCATGATGAGGTCACGTATCCCTCCATAGAGTGGGACCCAACGTCTATCCTTGAAACACAATGTCCCATCGGTTCTTTTCATGAATCCGTTCTCACTCTCGGGCATACCATATATTTTCTCGTTGGGTATGTTCTCTTCCTTGAGTGCCTCGACCTGAGGCTCAAGGATTTTTTTATGGAAGGGGTGAAACGATTGTCATACCCAACGATCGTACCCTTAGGGGTTTTGGTCGTTCTATCCGGCTAAGGGCATCTGCTACCACGTTTTTTTTGCCTAGGTGGTATCGAATCTCGCAATAATAGTCGCTGAGCAATTGTAACCAACGAAGTTGTCTCATGTTAAGCTCCTTTTGGTCAAGGATATGTTGCAAGCTTTTGTGGTTGGTGTAAACTACACACTTGGTGCCATAGAGGTAATGTCTCCAGATTCTAAGTGCAAACACTACTGACCCCAATTCCAAGTCGTGTGTAGTATAATTCTTCTCATTTGTTTTTAGTTGTCGAGTGGCATAGGCTATCACCTTCTCTTGTTGCATCAAGACGGCTCCTAAACCTTTGTGTGAAGCATCGCAGTAAACTACAAAGTCTTCACTGCCTTCCGGTAAGGCTAAGATAGGTGCGCTGCACAACTTATCCTTAAGGAGTTGGAAGGCTTCCTCCGCCTTATCTCCCCAGTCAAACCTTACATTCTTCTGAGTTAGTTTAGTTAAAGGCTTTGCTATCTTTGAGAACCCTTCAATAAACCTCCTGTAGTAACCAGCAAGTCCTAAGAATTGGCGTATTTCGGTGGGTGTTATGGGTTTCGCCCAATCCTTTATTGACTCGATCTTTGCAGGATCCACATGAATGCCTTGACTATCAATCACATGACCCAGAAATTGAACAGTTGGTATCCAAAACTCGCACTTTAAAAACTTAGCATACAACTCCTCTTTCTTCAGAAGTTCTAGGATTAGTCTAAGGTGTTCCTCATGCTCCTTCTCGATCTTGGAGTAAATCAAGATGTCGTCGATGAACACGATCACAAATTTGTCCAAGTACGGCTTGCACACCTGATTCATAAGGTCCATGAATACTGTCGGTGCGTTGGTTAAGCCAAAAGGCATAACCTAGAACTCGTAGTGGCCGTAACGAGTTCTGAATTCCATTTTTGGGATATCCTCTTCCCGGACTCTAAGTTGATGGTATTCGGATCTCAAGTCGATTTTTGAGTAAACACACGAACCTTGGAGTTGGTCGAATAGATCATCAATTCTCGGAAGTGGGTATCGGTTTTTGATGGTTAGTTTGTTCAGCTCTCGGTAGTCAATGCACATTCTAAAAGACCCATCCTTCTTTTTGATAAATAGAACCGGGCCTCCCCAAGGCGAGGAACTCGGCCTGATGAATCCTTTTTATGAAAGTTCCGACAGTTGGTTCGATAGTTCCTGTAGTTCCGTCGGAGCTAATCGATAAGGTGCTCGTGCCACAGGTGCAGCACCAGGCACTAGATCGATTCGAAATTCGACCTGTCGGGTTGGCGGGAGTCCAGGTAAGTCTTCAGGGAAGACCTCTGGGAAGTCTCTCATGATTGGTACATCTTCCAAATATTTTCCCTCTGGCTCCTTCTCTTTCTTCTCGTTGACTTGTGCTAGAAAGAGGTGGCATCCTTTCTCGATGTACTTCTGGGCCTTTGTGCAAGAGATGATGTTTAGTCTTGACGTGTTTCTTCTGTCTCTTCTGTCGCCTTTTACGATTAGGACTTCGTTCCCATAAGGTAGCCGAACGATTTTCTTGTCGCAAATGATGGCGGCCTGGTACTTCGACAAACAATCCATACTAATAATAACGTCAAAACTACCCAATTCTACCAGCATGAGGTCAATGTTGAATGGGTGATTTAACCGGTTTAAGGTACAGCCTCTTATGACAGTGTCGACCCTTTCTACGTTCCCATTAGCTAACTCCACATTGTATACGTTGTTTAGAGTGGTCGGGGCAATACCAAGTAGTGGACTAAATGTAGTTGAAACAAAACTCCTATCTGCTCCCATATCAAACAATATGGATGCATAGCGGTTATTTAAAAAGAACGTACCCATCACGACGTTCGGGTCCTCTTGGGCTTCCACCTTTCCCACTGCATAGACCCTCCCGTAGGCTCCTCCATCGTTACCTCGGTTTCCCTGATGCCCAGAAGCTCATTGATTTTCGCCGGTTCCTTGGTTACTTTGGTTACCCTGATTACCCTGGTAACCTCGGTTACCACCATTACCCTGATTCTTAGGTTTTCGGCATTCACTTCGGTAATGCCCTTTCTCACCACATCCAAAACATGTTATTTCAGCCTTCGGGTTATTTTTTGGTGCAACTTGTGTAGTTGCAAGGGGCCTTGACTTGCAATCCTGGGTCATATGTCCAATCTTTTGGCATTTGTGACATTTGACCGTGCACTGACCCTTGTGGTGCAACTTGCAGCGGTTACACAATGGTAAGTTCCCTACGTACACCTTTTTCTCTGTTGGTCCCGCAGCATAAACTTTAGCAACTTCCTGTCTTTTGTTTGGGTGGTGGCTGTTGTTGTTGTTTCGGGAGTGATCACCCCATTTCCTCTTATTAGTCACAATCGCTTCAGCCGAATCCTCAATCACTTGGTCCATCAACTTGTTAGCCACTTCCATAGTCTCATGGAGATCAGCAGCCTTGTAGGTAGTGACATTACCCTTGATGGATGGGGGTAATCCTCCAATGTACCTTTCCAGTAAACGAGTTTCAGTCTGGACCATCTCAGGGCATAGCAAAGCTAACTCTTGGAAACGTTGGTTGTATGCAGCCATGTTGGTACCCTGCACCTTGAGGTTCTAAAACTCGACCTCTAACTTCTTAACTTCGTTGCGAGGGCAATACTTTTTGAGTATCATTTCCTTGAAATTTTCCCATGGCATAGCATAAGCGGTGTCATAGCCAGCAGACTTTAGATAGTTATTCCACCAGGTTAAAGCAACATCCATGAAAGTGAATGATGCGAACTTAACCCTATCTTCATCCGCACAACTACATATTCGGAACACAGTTACCAACCTTTCAATCCATCTAACCAAAACAACCGCCCCCTCGGTTCCTCCGAAACCACCAGTCATGGTCTTCCGAAATTCTTGGTAGGTGCAGCCGCGGTTGTTGTTGTTTGTTGGTCTTGAGTTTTCGTCATCAATATTTGAATTGTTTGCTGCAGCTAGCGCTGCTTCCACCCGTTCCTCTACTAACTGATCAAGTATAGCTCAGTTCACAGTAGGGCTGAGCAAAACCGACCGAAACCGAAAAGTCCTGAAAAACCGACCGATCCCGAGTTGTCCCGATACCGAAATGATAATATTGGGTCGGTACTCGGTTTAAAAAAATAGTATTTCCCGGTTTCGGGTCGGTTCGGGCCGGGAACAGAATTTATCCCGAATATGCCCGCCAAACCCGAACATTTATTAGGGTTTCTAAAATAACCCGCCCCTCTTCTCACTTTCTCTTTCTCACTTCTCAGTCATCTTCTCATCTTATCATTAATCATCTTCTCAAGAACCCACCCTCTTCTCACTTCTAGAAAAATATATCGCGCCCCTTTTAATCTTTTCCCTTCCATTCTTCAATCAGTCACTCACTCACTCAGAGAACACACCGAACATATGGATTGCCGAATACCTGAATCAATGGGATCTTTTGTACCTACGGCTACAAATGATTCTGTGAATCATGAGACCAATGCAATGGAAGTAAGTGTTGTATGTGTTTTAATTATACTTGTATTTGTTTTAATTATAGTTTTTCTACTTTTAATTATTGCACTTAGAATCGGTTAAATATTCTGCCCAGTATCATTTAGTTAGTTTTGGTTATTTGGTAAGACATTTAGTTAATATGTCTGATAATTAGATAATATGATTTCTACCAAGTATCATTTAAATATTTAATCATTATCATGTTCTGATAATTAGATAATATGATTTTGTTTTAATGTGCAATATCATGCCCTGTGATTTTATAGATATGTGACTATGTGTTACTAATTTTATGTTTTAATGTGTTTGCTTAGGATCAGACCATAGACGTTGAGACGATTGACTGTGATGCTAATAAACGCAAAAGGAAAGCCCCATCGAAACCAAGGAAAACTACTTCTGAGTGTTGGAAGTACTTTGAGCAAAAGTTTGAAGCTGATGAAGATGGGGTGTTGATTAAGATGGCCTACTGCAAATGGTGTGGCGCTGTTTTCAAAGCCGACTCCGTTAAACATGGTACGAGACACTTGAATACTCATTATCAAAACTGTGATAAAAACCCGGATATTGAGAAAATTAAGAAACAGAAAAAACTCGCATTTAAAAAAAGTATTGGTGAGAAGGATGAGGGTGGTAGTAGCATTGGGACTTTAGAAACATGGAAATATGATGAAAAAGTGATTAAACAGTCGTTGATTAAGTTAGTTGTTCTTGCCGAGCTTCCGTTTAAGTTTGTAGAACACCCGGCATTCATTGAATATACCACGAACTTGCAACCTAGATTTCATTTGCCCTCTCGTTTTACTATTGCTAAGGATATTTCTAAGTTTTATCTTGATGAGAGGAAGAGCCTTTTCAATTTCTTAAGCAACAATGCCACCACAATTCATTTAACCACCGATACGTGGACTTCTAGTTGTCAACGAGTGAACTATATGGTTTTAACCGCCCACTTTATAGATGATGATTGGGTAATGCACAAAAGAATTATTAATTTTAGACCAATTCATAGCCATAGAGGGGTGGATATTGGTAGGGCACTTTTGGAATGCATAACCGGATGGGGTATAAAGAATGTTATGACCATGACGGTTGATAACATTACTTCAAATGACAAAGCTCTTGAATACTTGATAGAAAATTTACCAACTAAGTATGATAGTGGTAAACATTTTCACATAAGATGTATGGCTCATATCTTAAACCTAGTTGTCAAAGATGGTCTTAAAACATACAAAAAAGAAGTAGACACCATAGCATTGGCCGTGAAATACATAAGACATTCGAGCCAAAGAGTTACTAAGTTTAAAGAAAGTGTCGAAAAGTCTTGTAGTTCAAATAAGTTTTTGATTGCCGAATGCCCTACAAGATGGAATTCAACACATGATATGTTGAAAACCGCCATTGAGTTAAAAGAAGCTTTTTTTTATTATGATTTCAATAACTCTAGTTTTGCCCGAGACCTTGAGGAAATACCTAAGCGGGCTGATTTTGAGGTTTGTAAGAAGGTAGTTGCATTTTTGGAAAAGTTTAAGGAAACAACCGAACTTGTGTCTAACGTATCATGTCCCGTAGCTCATTTGTGGTTTGGTGAGGTACTTGATGTTGATAAGCATCTTCGTGAGTGGGAAGAACATGCGTCTTTTAAGGTAATGGTTGAAAAAATGAGAAAAATATGACAAATATTGGGGTGATTACAAAAAAATCAACCATTATATGTGCTTTGCCGTTATCTTAGATCCCACAATGAAGTCGGAAATAATTGGCTACGGGTTTAGACATTTGATAGAAAATGGTTGTATACCAATGGATGTTGATGAAGAAAGTGATGAGACGCCAATTCCATTTTTAACCGATGAAGAATTATGTGACAAATTGGTTAAAAAGGTTGAGAAAGATATGAGGGTCTTGTTTGCCATGTACAAAGAAAAATATGGCACAAACGTATCAAGTGACATACCAAAAACAACCTCAAGTCAAAGTATTAACACAAGTCGTCGTCATGGTAATTCTTTCTTAAATGCTTTTAAAGATAAAGTTGGAAATAAGTTGTGCGGGGGTGAAGACGAATTGACCAAATATCTTAAAGAACCGCGTCTTGAGTTAGAGGATGATGAAGAGTTCGACATACTTAATTGGTGGAAGTTAAATAGTCCAAGATTTCCAATTGTATCAAAGATGGCGAAAGGTAATAACTTATGTTTTTTTATTAAATTTTAGATATCTTTGTGCTTTGTTACTATGTTTTTTATTAACTTATGTTTTTTATTAACTTTGTTTTAGATATCTTGTGCATCCAAGTATCCACCGTGGCTTCCAAATCCGCCTTTAGCGCGAGTGGTCGAGTTTTGGACCCGTATAGGAATTCTTTGTTAAGTTTCTGCCATGTCCTCAACTGTATAGGTGTTCTAAGCTGCTGCAATATCATGAATGATAAGGGATTTGTAAAATATCATAAACACGATCCGCTATGCTTGTATTTTTGTATCTGAATCTGATTACTCTTGTAGGTCTTTTATTTAATGATCTACTTTACCTATCAGCTTGTAGGTCTTTTATTTAAAAAGCTATTTGAGCCAATGCTGTCACAATGTAATACGTTTATTGTTGCATATACTGAAACTTTTCGAATCAATATCATAAAAGCTTTTGTGAATGATAAGTCTAATTTATCTTGTGTCACCAACTGTTGCACTTTGTTTTGTTCTCATCATTGCACTTTGTTTCTATTTACCAATTAACGAATGTTATGTTTTTTATAGAAATTCAAGAGGCGTTTGACAAACAAAAGGGAGAACTCAGTCATGGAAAATAGAAGATTAGAAGAATGTTGCAACATGATGCTCTACTGGAAAAGAGAACTCAATCTTGAAACTGTATTTGGAAGTTGGAACTTGTAATTGGAAATTTGGATTTTGGAACTGTATTTGTAATTGAAACTTGTAATCTTGAAACTGTATTTGTGAAACTAGGCTGGGAAAAATAGCCTCAAAAAAACTGGGCTTGTATCTGCTGATGGGCTCAAAAAAACTGGGCTTGTAACTGTATTTTGTAATTTTGGATGTGCCAAAGCCTAGGCTCCTTGTATCTGCTGATGGGCTCATTTTTTTAATTTTCGGGCTTGACTGCTTCAGCCCGAGTTCTAAACCGACTAGCCCATTTAATCCCGAACCGACCCGATTCCTTGTCGGTTCGGTATCGGTTTGCAGTTTATGCTAGTTTCGGGATTCGGTATTGTCGGGACGGGTCGGGTCGGGTCGGGATCTGGCCCGATGCTCAGCCCTAGTTCACAGGCGGAGCTGCTGCATTAGCCCTGGCTGGGCCTGGATTAACTGGTTGCGCACGAGTAGTCCTGTTTGAATTTCTCTTAGGAGGCATCTTGTTGCACCACAAACAAAAGATATAGACAAATGAGATTCGGAGAGTTTGTTATCACACAAGAGTATAATCACCACAGGTAGAGTATATAAATAAGATCAATCATAGAGAGAATGGCACAATAGAGTGATTAACCAAGCTTGTTATAGATTAGAAGTCGGTACATGTCCACAAAATTACAAGCTCAGAATACATAAAAGAAAGGTACAAGTTTTGAATACATAAAGGAAGAGTACAACTATCACTAACTGATGACTACTCAGTTTAGTGGGAAAAAAACATCATAAACTACTTGAAACTAGAATCAATCACGCCCAAGGCATAACTGCTCCAACTCTGCTGCCAACCGTCCTACAGTAGACTCCAACTGTGCAATGCGCCTCCTTGATGCCAAGACCTCACAACGATCCTCCTGCTCTAACCTCATCACTTTAGCAATCACTGACTCCATATCATGCATCTTATGCCAAGTGGTCCACTCTGCATCCCAAGCTCTCGCTTGATCCCTCCTTATTTTATCCATCCTGCGATGCACACCTGCAAGCTCTCTGCCAAACCTATCTGTCCGCTCATCGAGTCTCCCAAGTCTCTCCAGCTGATCTGAGTGAACATCTAGCAAGGTTGCCTGTGCCCCCAACTGAGTAAAGATCCTCATAATATCATCCTCTTCCTCCTCGGCCACTGGTGAGTCAGCAGGTGGAGGGGAAGCTGGTATCAATGGAGATGGTGGTACAAAAGATGGTGAGGATAGCTTATATACTGGACTATCAACACGAGGTGGGGTATTGTGCACACACTCGATGTCTCTCCATATCTCGCCATTAATCTCAAAAGTAGTAGGAACAACATCCAAACCCTCCTCTCTAGCACATAGCATGGCAGCTCTCTGTCCTAACCCAAGAGGTACATCTACATCTCCACCCAACATCTGAGCAGCCCTCGAACACTACCCTATTTCGAAAGTGCTCGGCACACCCTCCAAAATCATTTTCCCATGTCGCTGCATAGTCACCCCCTAATCTAGACCTGCTGGCAAACCTGCATCCCTATCTGTAAATGTATACCTGGGAGCGTGCTTAATTGGTAAAGTCTCCTCAGATGCACACCAGCGCTAAGTTCATGCAACTAAAGTTCGACTGTTCAGTGCGCTATAATGTAGCACAAAAATAATAATCAGGGGCCCATGGCGAGTGTTTAACCCTATACACTCGTAGTCCGACTTGGTATACGCTCGCATTGACCCGTCTGGCCAACCGAACGGGGGAGTCACCCCAATAGATCTATTTATATCAATCGCGCTTCCCAGCGGGAATTAATGGTTTATGAAAGTGGGCATAACAGTGGGTTCGGGGGCTTAGGCTAACTACGCAATAGTTTTGAGAAAATAAAACATTATTGTGGTCCAGAAAACATTTTGCATGTTTCTCACCCCATAGTTGTAAAACAAGTATAAGTAAAGTGGGGCTATAAACTCACCTTAGCGAATAGCAGTCAGATAGTGCAATAAATCAGGTAGGGTTCGGCACCGACACGCGACCTAGATTAGTAAGGCATGTCTTAGTTTACAATTTTAATTTAAGACTCAACGAAATTTAATTAAACTCAAAAGTTTTAAAGTGTGGTGTTATTGTTGCTTGTGTGGCAGCGTTTAAGTTTGAAAACAGTTTTCAAAATGTTTGTGTGGATTGGCTCTTGGGAGTGCATACGCAAACACGTATAGTAGTATAATGTATGTAACACCCCAACCCGACAAGGGTAAAGATATCACAACAATGGTGCCATATCAGAAGTCAACAGTAACATTCAACAAAATAAAACTTCAAAAAGTCTTAACATTTAATCCAAAATAAGTCAACATGACTTAAATCAAAATGCAAGACAAATAACTGAAATACAAAATCCAATATTCAAATGCCTAAACAATGGCATAATAAAATAAATAGAAGTTCAAATGGTAAAGCTAAATAATTAAGGTCAACTCCGAAATAGATCGCACTCATCCCAAAGCTAAACCCAGCTCCTAGCTTAAGTACCTGCCGCAGGAAAAGAAATGCGGCTGAGCTTCAAAAGCTCAGTGAACAGATATATAGAAAATGGAAACAAATAACAGGTAGCAAGTATATAAGCAAATCAGGAATACAAAATCATACCGATACGAAGTCAAAATGAAAGGAATGAGAAATGGATCATGAATAAAAGAAAAGAACAAAGTGAATAAGATTTAAGAAAAAAACAAGAACACAGCAATTCATCACGAGCCCAGACGACCGATCATACCATAGCATACTAATATATGAAAAACAAACCTGTGTAAAGTGATCAACTCTCAGACAAAGTGAAAGACGTGTATCGCACACACAATCAGTCACCAGATATAATAACTATAACATATAACATATACAGATAACAGGTCAAATCTAGAGTGCACCCATACGCCCCACAGACAAATCAATAATCATAATTATAATGGCCATAACAAAATAATAAATAAGGGACGGAACAGGTCATCACTCTCCTGCCCTAGAGTCATGTCAGAGGTGCGTCAATGACATGGACATGAAACCCTCATGCCTAGTGATTGGCTCGTAATATCAAACTGTAGGTCAAAGGTCAAATATACTAGCATAATCAAAAGTTATATCTTAAGGGTACATGGCAAAAGATTCAAATCAAAAATCACATCGAAATTTCACAAAAAAAAAGGGAACATAGCAGTGGTATAGGGAATCCTAATAAGGAAATGAATTCTGAAAGAAAAAGGGAATGAAAAGCCCTTACTGAAAGGACGGAATATCTGTACCTTATTAGCAAAGCAAAAGACAGGAAAGCAAACACGAAGCAGAAATCAGGGCTTCTCCTTCTTCTCACCTAAAGAAGTAGAAGACGGAATTACGAATTATTCAAACTCAGATTATTACTTTTAGTTTACTTTTCCATTTTGTAACTTTCCAGGTTTAGTAAGATGTTAATATTCCAGATTAAGTTAAGTCCTTATTTCAAGATCATTATGGAATTAAGGTACCTTTTATCAAGTTACAAAATTTTAGGGTTTTAATTGTAAATTCATTAGATTCAAAGGTTTAAAATGAAAATACTTTAAGTTACTGATTTAATCCCTATGATACCTATACTTACCAAACAAGTACCTTATTTCCCAAATTTATAGAACATCACCTTAGAATTATATGAAGTACGAATTAGCCCCTCAAAATTTAGTAATTACACAATTGGTCCCTTAACTTTACAAAACTTACAATTTAAATCATAATTTATTTATAATTACATATCAATCCCATAAATTCTCAAATTTACCCATTACACCCTCAATGACATTATTTACTCAGAATAACTTCAAGTTTCCCAAATTTACACTTTTAGTCCCTCTACTTTAATTAATTTCAATTCGACACTTATAAATATAATTAATTCATTTTCTTGCAACATTTACACTTAGGACCCTCAAGTTATCTTTTTCCCACATTCCTACTGACATTACAAAAATATCCCAGAAGTTTCAAAGTTGGCAAAACAAACCCTTGTACTTTTAAATACCAATCATATAGCCTTTTATTGTACAAAAACAAGCCCTAGTTTTATCCAATCATTATGTTATCATTATACAATCATTAATTACATTAATTACATCAGATCTATTCACATGAACCCTAACCCTAATCCATTCTAGGGTTTATTCTTATTTTTCTTTATTTTCTTTAGAATCCGATTATATACAATAATTAGCATTGATCATTATGAGCTTCTACAATTTATGTAGTTATTTTTATAAGCTTATATTATCAGTATAAAACATGTAAAAATTATGGTTACACTCCATAAAAATCGAATGACATTATTTGGAAATTATGTGTGTTTTAATTCATTATTTTTCGTACGCTTTGTTTAGCTTGCATGATCCATGTTTAACATTTTTACTGAGTTATATACAACATAAAGATCAGTAGAAAAATGCTAGATCAATTATAGAACGTAAGGATTAGTCGTGGGGTTTTATACCTATCGAGCGCAAGAAATCGGACAAACAATTGTGCTACGATCGAACGAGAGCTTCCACGACCCAAATCTTATTTTTCCTAGCTTGCTTACACCTCAATGGACTCCAGAAAAATGCTTGCTCAGTTCCAGAAAGTCGAATGAAGGCTTGGTCGAATTTAGTGTGTGTCGATCTATGGTTTTCGGAAATTAGGGTTTTATGAAAAATAGAGATTTGATTGTGTAAATAATAATAGCCGATTAGGAGGGGAGTTATTCTCAGAATTTTCGGCCCATAAGTTGGCTCAAGATCACACTTTGATTTGGTCTATATTTCCTTAATTTATTTTGTAGTTATCTTAATTTAAATAAGTTTTATAAACTAATTAATTTAATTAAATAGTTTCGGATTATATATATGTATATATATGAACTTGTAATTTTTTTGACATCCAATATAATGTAATGTTGTCCCAGAAATTCATTTCGTTTCATATGTAGTTGTTTTCATAAGTTTGGAATCAATTCAGAATTATTGTAAGTGATTTTATTAAGTTTTATGGCTTCAGGGGTAATTTGGTCATTTTATAGGTTATCTGAATTTCAGGTATTACAACTTCTTCCCCACTAACAAAAAAATTTCGTCCTCGAAATTTGCAGGAAGTAGAAAGAAAAGAAAAGAAAGCGGAAAACAAACGAAGGAGAACGGAAAACAAAACAAGGACATACCGGATTAAAACGAGAACTGCGGATAACTAGCTCGTATTGACTCTTCAGTTTCCCAGGTAGCCTCACGCTCCGGGTGATTCCTCCAAAGAATCTTTACGAACGGGATAACTTTGTTTCTCATGACTCGTTCCTGACGGTCCAGAACCGCTTTCGGTTCTTCAGACAAAGACATATCAGGCCGGATCTGATCAAGTGGATAAGACACCACATGCAGTGGATGATAATTGTATCCTCTCAGGAGAGATACATGGAAAACATTATGCACATGAGATAGCTGAGGAGGTAGAGCCAAGCGATAAGAAACCTCCCCAATACGCTCCAGGATTTCGAACGGTCCAATAAATCGAGGACTCAACTTGCCCTTGATTCCAAAACGCCTGACACCACGGAAAGGAGATACTTTCAGGAATACCCGATCACCTACATTAAATTCTAGATCCCGACGGTGCTTATCAGCATAACTTTTCTGGCGAGCACGCGACTCTTTCAGTTTCTCTCTAGCAACAGCTACCTTTTCATTTGTGATCTCAATCATCTCAGGTCCTTCAATCAGACGTTCACCTACTTCATTCCAACAAAAAGGAGCCCTACATTTCCTACCATACAACATCTCGAAGGGAGCCATTCGAATACTCGCATGCCAACTGTTATTATACGCAAACTCTACCAAACACAAGTACTCATCCCAACTACCTGTCTATTCTAACGCACAAGCTCTTAACATGTCTTCCAAAGTCTGAATGGTCCTCTCAGACTGACCATCAGTTTGGGGATGAAATGCAGTACTAAACTTAAGGCGAGCGCCCCAAGCTTTATGAAGTCCCTTCCAAAAACGCGAAGTGAAACGAGGATCACGATCGGACACAATAGATGAAGGCATACCGTGCAATCGAATAATCTCTTGCTGAAAAACTTCCGCCAACTTACTGACACTATAGGTCATACGGATAGGTAAGAAATGAGCAGATTTAGTTAGCCGATCAACGACCACCCAAATCGCATCATGTCTTTTACGAGTAACAGGCAGACCACAAACGAAGTCCATGGAAATCTCATCCCATTTCCATGTAGGAATTTCCAAAGGTTGTAACAGTCCACTAGCTCGCTGATGCTCAATCTTAACTTGCTGGCAGGTCATGCATCTAGCGACAAATAACGCCACATCTTGCTTCATACCGTTCCACCATAAATGCTGCTTAAGATCCCGATACATCTTGGTAGAACCAGGATGGATAGCGAAAGGAGAACTGTGAGCCACAGTCAGCACAGCCTTACGCAAGTCGGAATCATTAGGCACGCATAAACGATCCTCATACCAGATAACTCCATCGTCATCAACTCTAAATTCAGTTTGCTTACCCTCTTCAATATTCTGAACTATAGCCCAGAGCTCACCATCGTCTTTCTAAGCCTCTTTAATACGCAACATCAGATTTGACTCAATCTTTAAACTAGCCCAGTAACCAACATCCCGCCGAACACACAACTCAACATCCAAATGCTCCAAATCCTTGAGGACATGCGGATCAATTTCCAAACTAGCAATCACTCCAGATTTCTGACTAAGTGGATCTGCAACCACATTAGCCTTACCTGGATGATACTGGATGTTCGTGTCATAGTCTTTCAGAAGCTCCAGCCATCGCCTCTGCCTCATATTAAGCTCCTTCTGAGTAAAGATGTATTTGTGGCTCTTGTGATCAGTGAAGATATCACATGATTCGCCATACAAATAATGTCTCCAGATCTTCAATGCAAAAACAACAACTGCTAACTCCAAATCATGAGTTGGAGAATTTTCCTCATAGGGTTTCAGTTGCCTCGAAGCATAGGCAATCACCATGCCGTTTTGCATAAGCACACAGCCCAAACCCTTCTTAGAAGCATCACTATAGATTTGGAAACCTCCAGAACCCGATGGTAAAGTTAGAATAGGTGCAGACACCAAACGCCGTTTCAACTCTTCAAAACTCTGCTCACGCTCATCAGTCCATACGAACTTTTCACCCTTCCGCATCAATTGAGTCAATGGCAAAGCCAACTTGGAAAATCCTTCTACAAAACGCCTGTAGTAGCCAGCTAATCCTAGAAAACTCCTGACTTCAGTCACAGTGGTAGGTCTCGGCCACTTGGTGATAGCCTCAACTTTAGATGGATCCATGGTGATACCATCTGCAGACACAATGTGACCTAGGAAAGCTACTTGGTTCAGCCAGAACTCACACTTAGAAAATTTCGAGAATAACTTATGCTGCCTTAGGATACCTAAAACAATACGCAGGTGTTGCTCATGCTCCTCGGACGATTTAGAATACAATAGAATATCGTCAATGAAAATGATGACGAATTTATCAAGAAATTCATGGAAAACCTGATTCATTAAATCCATAAACACAGCAGGAGCATTTGTTAAGCCAAAAGGCATAACCAGAAACTCATAGTGTCCATAACGGGTGCGGAAAGCAGTCTTAGATACATCCTGCTCTTTAACTCGCAATTGGTGATAACCCGATCGCAAGTCGATTTTGGAGAAAACTTTAGCTCCTTGCAATTGATCAAACAAGTCATCAATGCGAGGAAGCGGATAACGGTATCGAATGGTAATGCGATTAAGCTCACGATAATCAATACACAGACGCATGGACCCATCCTTCTTCTTCACGAAAAGTACAGGAGCACCCCATGGCGAAACACTAGATCGAATGAATCCACAGTCCAGCAACTCTTCCAGTTGCTCCTTCAACTCTTTCAGTTCAACAGGTGCCATCCGGTACGGAGCCTTAGAGATAGGTTCGGCACCGGGAATTAGATCAATAGAAAATTCCACTTCTCTAGTCGGAGGAAGACCAGGAAGTACTTCAGGAAAAACGTCAGCAAAATCCCGAACAATGGGAACACTAGAAATATCTGGACTCTCAACAGACGAATCCTTAACTGAGGCTAGATAACCTTGGCAACCATGAGACATCAAGGTTCGAGCTTTCAAGGCGGAAATGATTTTAACAGTTTTAAGAGGGCGAGATTCATGGTAAATGAATTCAGGATTATTCAGATCACCGAAAATCACATTTCTGGCGTGGCAGTCAATGGTTGCTCGATGGAAAGCCAACCAATCCATACCCAGAATGACATCAAAGTCAATCATGTCTAGAGGAAGTAAATTCGCCGGACGAATCCGATCATCGAAGCGTAACGGACAGTTCAAATATTCATGGTTGATAAGAATGTGGTTTTTCATGGGGGTTGATATAGCAATTGGGTTATTTAGTGGTGATGAAGGTATGTTCAGTTTCTTAGCCAATTTCATAGACATGATAGAATGCGTTGCTCCAGTGTCAAATAACGCGAAAATAGTAAAATCACCAATATACAAAAAGCCGGTAATGGTACCTGTAACCTTAGCCGCCTGATCCCGCGTAGTAGAAAACACACGCCCAGTATTCGGAGGTGGAGGAGGCGGAGGAAGAAGATAGTTCTTGGTAGATGCAGGATTCTGCTTTGGGCAGTCCTTCACCCGATGCTCAGCAGATCCACATCGGAAACACGCACCAGATGCTCTACGACACTCTCCTGGATGACTTTTCCCACAAGTAGTACAGATAGGAGGTGGAGGTAAGTTCCCAGATGAACCCTTCTGAGAACTCGATCCATAACCACGAGACTGCTGCTGAAAACCCTTAGAAGGCTGATCCTTCCACTGCTTCTGACCATTATTGCGCCCCTGGCTCTCATCACCCTGCCTAGAAATCGAACCAGCATCCTGACCTCTAGAATCTGGTCTCCGCTGATCATAGCTCCTACCTGGCTGACCCTGATAATCACGACCACGATCTGACTGACCCCGCTGTTCAAAGCCCTTACCAGAAAACCCCTTGTTGTCCCGATTCTGACTCTGCGGCTGAATCCTGTCGCCATCATGGTTTCGCTTGTAACCCACCTTCTCATGAAATATCTCGATGTTGCGAGCTGCGTCGCAACATGCTGACGGATCAGCGAACTCCTGATTAAGAAGACGATCTAAAACCCAACTCTTCAGTGCCCACTTATAATGCTTAGTCTGATGCTCAGCATCCCCAGCAACCGGGCCCACAAAGCTAACCAATCTCTGGAATCGCTCCAGAAATTCCCCTGCATTCTCAGACTCGAGCTAAGAGATAGTGTTGTACTCCTGAATAAATCTCTGCTGTTCAGACACAGGGAAGTACCGATTATAGAACGTAGCACGAAAATTATCCCAAGTACAACCAAGAACATAAGCATCACCTCCCTTAGCTTCCTTGTGCGCCTTCCACCAGTTAAGCGCATCTCCCTCAAGCTTAAACGCAGCCAGACGAGTCTTAAACCCGTCTTCACAACCCAGTACCTCAAACAGCTTCTCCATGTGTGTTATCCAGTCCTCTGCAGCATGAGGAGTAGAAGCAGTACTGAAAGACAATGGTTTAAGTTTATTGAAACTCTCAAGCCAACCATTAATGGTAGTGGGTCGGCCCCCACCACCAGTACCACCAGAACCACCAGCACCACTAGAGGGACCAGCACCACCAGAGCCACCAGAGGGACCAGCTCCATTACGAAAATCGTTGATCATCCGAGTGATCACCTCGTTAGCATTAAGCCCAGGTAGTAGATTGGCTATAGCATTAGCCACCAACTCCTCCAAATTAGGGATCTCATCCTCCCTTCAGAATAGTCACCACGACGAGTAACAACCATCTACAGGATTTTCAAACGATTAGAAAGATCAAACAGGAAATGATAGAGCAAAAGAGAAACATGGCAGAGCAGGACAGGAAAAGAGTGCGCGAAAGGAAACCTAATGTCTACCCAAATCCTCACAGGTCGATAGCCTAAGCTCTAAGGTTTTCATGAATGCCTGGGCTTTGATACCATAAATTGTAACACCCCAACCCGACAAGGGTAAAGATATCACAACAATGGTGGCATATCAGAAGTCAACAGTAACATTCAACAAAATAAAACTTCAAAAAGTCTTAACATTTAATCCAAAATAAGTCAACATGACTTAAATCAAAATGCAAGACAAATAACTGAAATACAAAATCCAATATTCAAATGCCTAAACAATGGCATAATAAAATAAATAGAAGTTCAAATGGTAAAGCTAAATAACTAAGGTCAACTCCGAAATAGATCGCTCTCATCCCAAAGCTAAACCCAGCTCCTAGCTTAAGTACCTGCCGCAGGAAAAGAAATGCGGCTGAGCTTCAAAAGCTCAGTGAACAGATATATAGATAACGGAAACAAATAACAGGTAGCAAATATATAAGCAAATCAGGAATACAAAATCATACCGATACGAAGTCAAAATGAAAGGAATGAGAAATGGATCATGAATAAAAGAAAAGAACAAAGTGAATAAGATTTAAGAAAAAAACAAGAACACAGCAATTCATCACGAGCCCAGACGACCGATCATACCATAGCATACTAATATATAATAAAACAAACCTGTGTAGAGTGATCAGCTCTCAGACAAAGTGAAAGACGTGTATCGCACACACAATCAGTCACCAGATATAATAACTATAACATATAACATATACATATAACAGGTCAAATCTAGAGTGCACCCATACGCCCCACAGACAAATCAATAATCATAATTATAATGGCCATAGCAAAATAATAAATAAGGGACGGAACAGGTCATCACTCTCCTGCCCTAGAGTCATGTCAGAGGTGCGTCAATGACATGGACATGAAACCCTCATGCCTAGTGATTGGCTCGTAATATCAAACTGTAGGTCAAAGGTCAAACATACTAGCATAATCAAAAGTTATATCTTAAGGGTACATGGCAAAAGATTCAAATCAAAAATCACATCGAAAGTTCACAAACAAAAGGGAACATAGCAGTGGTATAGGGAATCCTAATAAGGAAATGAATTCTGAAAGAAAAAGGGAATGAAAAGCCCTTACTGAAAGGACGGAATATCTGTACCTTATTAGCAAAGCAAAAGACAGGAAAGCAAACACGAAGCAGAAATCAGGGCTTCTCCTTCTTCACACCTAAAGAAGTAGAAGACGGAATTACGAATTATTCAAACTCAGATTATTACTTTTAGTTTACTTTTCCATTTTGTAACTTTCCAGGTTTAGTAAGATGTTAATATTCCAGATTAAGTTAAGTCCTTATTTCAAGATCATTATGGAATTAAGGTACCTTTTATCAAGTTACAAAAGTTTAGGGTTTTAATTGTAAATTCATTAGATTCAAAGGTTTAAAATGAAAATACTTTAAGTTACTGATTTAATCCCTATGATACCTATACTTACCAAACAAGTACTTTATTTCCCAAATTTACAGAACATCACCTCAGAATTATATGAAGTACGAATTAGACCCTCAAAATTTAGTAATTACACAATTGGTCCCTTAACTTTACAAAACTTACAATTTAAATCATAATTTATTTATAATTACATATCAATCCCATAAATTCTCAAATTTACCCATTACACCCTTAATGACATTATTTACTCAGAATAACTTCAAGTTTCCCAAATTTACACTTTTAGTCCCTCTACTTTAATTAATTTCAATTTGACACTTATAAATATAATTAATTCATTTTCTTGCAACATTTACACTTAGGACTCTCAAGTTATATTTTTCCCACATTCCTACTGACATTACAAAAATATCCCAGAAGTTTCAAAGTTGGCAAAACAAACCCTTGTACTTTTAAATACCAATCGTATAGCCTTTTATTGTACCAAAACAAGCCCTACTCTTATTGTGCTACGATCGAACGAGAGCTTCCACGACCCAACTCTTATTTTTCCTAGCTTTCTTACACCTCAATGGACTCCAGAAAAATGCTTGCTCAGTTCCAGAAAGTCGAATGAAGGCTTGGTCGAATTTAGTGTGTGTCGATCTAGGGTTTTCGGAAATTAGGGTTTTATGAAAAATAGAGATTTGATTGTGTAAATAATAATAGCCGATTAGGAGGGGGGTTATTCTCAGAATTTTCGGCCCATAAGTTGGCTCCAGATCACACTTTGATTTGGTCTATATTTCCTTAATTTATTTTGTAGTTATCTTAATTTAAATAAGTTTTATAAACTAATTAATTTAATTAAATAGTTTCGGATTATATATATGTATATATATGAACTTGTAATTTTTTTGACATCCAATATAATGTAATGTTATCCCAGAAATTCATTTCGTTTCATATGTAGTTGTTTTCATAAGTTTGGAATCAATTCAGAATTATTGTAAGTGATTTTATTAAGTTTTATGGCTTCAGAGGTAATTTGGTCATTTTATAGGTTATCTGAATTTCAGGTATTATTACAATGTACTTATGACGAGAAGTATTCGTTAACAAAAAATCCGAAAGGTAAAGTATAGAGAATAAGTGATTATTAAGTGTTGTCGGAAAACGTGGAAAAGTGTATACATATATAGTGTATATAGTATTTTTGTGAAAAGATAATTTATAAGAGAAAATCATTATTTTTAGTTAAATCGTTTATCCAAGGTATATCTTTGACGAAAATCGGGTATGACCCATGAAACGTTTTGGTTTATCGTAGTAACTATAAGTTACAAGGTATAAGTTTAAGTAAAAAGCCGTTTTATAATTTATAAAAACTCATATAAGTTTTCATAAAGCATATCAAGTTTATACAAGTTAGATGGGTGATATCAATTAATAAACATGTTTAAACTTACAAGTTTAGTTTTGACTAGTTTTTATAGGCTTTAAAGGTATAAAAGAGTTTATGGTTGTGTGTGTTAAGTGTAAATAAACTTTTGAGTTGTAAAGTATATTTTTATGAACTCGTTGTAATTTACGTTGCGAAACTCGTGGTCGAGTGAAGTGAAACGATTCGGGTATCAAATCGTGAATTAAGTCGATGTGTATGCCGAAACTGCATCCACGAATATATATTAAGTTTTACCCGAAATATTAATGGACTTTGGCCCAATAAACATACCCTTGGAGTAACAGGATGTGGCCCGATTACAAAACAAACATGCATCCTTTAACCCAGTGGGCTGCAGCCAGGTTATAGGACAAACAAACACACTCTTAAGCTCGATGGGCTTCGGCCCAATAATAAAAACAGACAACCCACTCTTAGACTTAACGGGCTTTGGCCCAGAATAAAACAAACACACCTTATTTATGTGAGTCGTGCTTTGGCCTGGTTAATAACAAACGCACCCTATGAAACTGGAAAACCAGTTTATATGTTTTCACATATTCTGACAAAGTTTTATGATAACAATTTAGACCAATGTGTATCTCATTTGTGTTTGTTTTTCATTCGAGTAGCAAAAATAAAAGGGCTAAGAGAAAGCTCAACCAGTCATTAGTCAAGTAGTAAACCGAGGACTAACGAAGTATCAACCGAGCCACACCGAGGCTCGATCCAAGGACCCTCGGTAGGTGGTGTCACAAGGGAAAACAAGTGACATTTCTTAAGGTCGAGACATACAAGCGGGGCTGGTGTTCTATGGCTATAACGACTCGACATAACACAACCGTTAGGGTGTGGCTTCCTTTGGGTCGAAACAACAAATAAACACCTTGCGGTGTTCATTCTTGACACCAATGACTCAAACATAATATACCCTCGCGGGATTTGTTTCTTGGCTACAATACTCAACACGACTCACCCGTTAAGGGTGTGATTTCCTTGTATCGAAACACAAACACGACACCTTCGCGGTGTCCGTTCTTGGCAGCAACCCAACTAACCCAAGGGCTCACTACTGTGGTTCGACCATAGTGGGTTCGACCCGCAATCAAAACCAAACGCAACCTAAGCCAAAACAACCACTCGAGTCTAATTCGAAAACAAAAAAAATAATGATAACACTTCCAATCTACGAGCCAATATTTGTTTTAGTTTTAGGTTGTGATTTATTGAATTTGCCATACAAGAACAACAATAAAGAAAGATAATATCATTCAATCTTTCCCAAGATTATATGTAAGTTGATTAATATACATAGACCAAAACGAGATATACAACTTGGAAAAATTAATTAAATCAAAATAACAAGTTAATAGCAAATCAATATCCATAAATTACAAAATAGGTGGGATTTAAGAAAACCCTTACTATGGTGTGGGTGGTGTCGATCGACAGCAAGACCAAAACAAGAGCTCAAACACAAAACCGAATCCAAGCAAGAAAACCCAAAACAAGGAAGCTTTATCAATCCTTGGAAGATCTTGTCCTTGTGATAATTTGCAAGTGATATTTGTGGGTGTGAGATCTCCTGTGGATTCGGCAGGAATAAAAAGGGAAGAGGAAGGAAAAGCTTGACCCTGCTTTCTTCATTAACAGTTGGTTCGTAGCAAAAAAAAGAATACTGTCACCCATTGCTTTATCATCTCCCTTAGTTGGACGCGTTGACCTTCGAGAGTTAGACAAAGGGGATTCAGACCTGTTCGGCCTCAGAGACGCAAGGGACCCCTTGTGGTTTTTTTTTTGTGGTCATTGTTGTTGAACCTGAGCATCCAGATGGTAGGGATGGCGGGTGACGTCAGGGTGAGAGAGGAGAGGGAATCGTGGGTGAGGAAGAAACGAGATATACGCTTTTAATAAAATAAAAAGAAACAATGGGTGTGTGTGTGGGTGGTATTAAAGGATAAGAGATAAGGTTTTATTTGATTTTATTACTTTTGTGGGTATTTTATGTACCCCGTGTTCCGTTGAGCTCCGGTGAAATTGGAGTTTTCCAGGTTAGTGTGAGCGCGAAAAATATGATTTATGAGAACGTTTTTTGTAAAAGTATTATAAAAACACAATTATTGATTCCGGATAATAAATATTGGATTCATGCCGTTACTAGGGTTGTGTTGGTACCCGTGTGGTGTTGTGTGTGAGATATTTCTCGTTGTATTACGTAAATACTCAGTAATAGTAAGAAAACGAAAAGCTCATACTTTCTGATAAAATAACCAATGTAATGCGTCACTGTAAGCTACAGTGTGCGGGTTCGCTTCCCGAAATAGTTATGAAATCTCATGAATGCTTAATTTAACAGTTAGGTATTAATAAATTAATATTTATTATTAAAATATTGGTTAGAAAATTACTGTTTGTCACATCTTGGTTAATTTCCAGGTTTGGTTTTGGTAGGCTTTTTCGGAAAAAAAATCTGAATTTGCAGCATTGCTGCTGCTGTTATTTTTTTTTACTTTGGTAAAATGTGTACCTACAACATGTCGTCGGGAATGAAAATGAAATATCAACATGACTTTTTATGTTACCTACGACATGTCGTCGGCAACCAAAACCACAAATTGACTGTCGTTGACCTTGTAAAATACGTACCGACGACAAGATGTCGGCATGTGAAAAGCATTAAATTAGTAGCAAATTATATACCTACGACATGTCGTAGGTATAGTAAAACCACTTAATTTAGTTAACTAATTAAGTGATTAATTTGAAATATGGTGCCTACGACATGTCGTCGGGACCAATTTCGTCTAACACCAAAATCTTTGACTGAAAAAGCATGTTGGGCCCACGTTGTCGTCGGGCTTTTTCGTCGGGACTGTGAATAGCGACGGGGCAACGTCGACAAGTAGAGGGGACGTCATGTCGTCGGAACGAATAAATGCCGTGGTCATGTCGTCGGGACGGGCAAAAAAAAGTCGTATCCGATTGTCCTAAATGTACTAGTGCTGTTTAATATATGTACGACCTGCATCAAATCTAGTGTTTTTATAGTGTAATATTACATTACATATCCGTCCTTATATATTGGGTATGGCTATATTTGCGTGTATAATAAAAACATGCTAGATATATATAGCCGATACAACTGATTTAATAGTAATGCTATGTTGGTTGAAAAGCTTTATAAATATTGTTATTATCCTGTAATGCCATCGTATTTAAAGTTTTCAAATCGTGCAATTGCTTGCCTTAATCCAACGTTAAAATTTTATACTTCTATTTTTATCGACATAAATTAACCCTTAAGCTAATAGATCAACTTAGCAACAATTAGATATAAATACCAATGAGCATAATATTTTCACGTATTATAAGAAAAGAAAGCGTATCAACTATGTAAGGATGAACTTTTATCTTGTATACTATACATGAACATTTATTAAAACGAAACCCGCTTAATGTAACTTTATAAAAGTTACATCAGAGGGAAGGTATTGTACAATTTCTTGAAAACCCTATACTAACCCAACCCTACCAATAATAAATAGTATCTGCGAATCGTATTCAATAGAATCATCAGAGGGTAGATAACATCTCATTTACTACACGCCCTTAAAAACCCTAGTTTTATGACCCTTTTATATCCATCAACTCAACTTTCCTCATACACACTAAAATGGAGGTTCTTGACATTATGTTAACCATTGTAACATGTCTCTTTTGTTGTTTCTGGTGGAGACGTCATTTCAGGGCTTCTGGGAGGCAAAACCTTCCACCAGGGCCACCAGGTTGGCCGATTGTTGGCAATCTAGTTCAAGTTATCCTTCAGAAACGTCCATTCATGTACGTGGTACGTGACTTGCGTGCCAAGTATGGTCCGATCTTTACCATGAAGATGGGCCAACGTACCCTAATCATCGTCACCAGCTCCGACCTTATCCATGAAGCCCTAGTCCAGAAGGGTCCGATTTTTGCTAGTCGGCCACCCGACTCCCCTATTCGACTACTATTTAGTGTCGGAAAATGCGCCATCAACTCTGCACAATATGGTCCACTCTGGCGGACCCTAAGACGAAACTTTGTAACCGAGTTGATAAACTCTACCCGGATCCGACAATGTAGCTGGATCCGGAAATGGGCATTTGAAGAACACTTAAAGATGCTAGAAACCGAAAATTCACAAAATGGGTTTGTGGAGGTGATGAGTAATTGTAGGCTCACAATTTGTAGCATTTTGATATGTTTGTGTTTTGGTGCAAGAATCTCAAAGGAAAAAATCAAGAACATAGAGGGCATTCTCAAAGATGTTATGATGATCACCATGCCAAAACTGCCCGATTTCATGCCGGTCCTCCTCCCACTGTTCCGCCGTCAACTTGTGGCTGCAAAGGAGCTACGACGGAAGCAGATGGAGTGTTTGTTACCATTAGTACGAGCAAGAAGGGCATTTCTTGAAAGCCGTGAAGATCATATGAAAAACCCTAGCATAAACCCTCTCAAACCGAATAGCTTGGAAATGGTGAGCCCGGTTGGTGCTGCTTACATCGACTCGCTTTTCAACCTTGAACCGTCCGGCCGTGGACGATTAGGAGAAGAAGAGCTCGTGACCCTTGTATCCGAAGTAATCAATGCGGGTACAGACACGAGCGCCACCACAGTTGAATGGGCGTTACTTCATTTGGTCATGAATCAAGAAATCCAAGAAAAACTCTACAGAGAAATAGTCCAAAAAGTTGGTGTAAATGGTGTTGTTCAAGAGAATGACGTCGAAAACATGGTCTATTTAACCGCTATTGTGAAAGAAACATTTCGACGACACCCTCCGAGCCATTTTGTGCTATCACACGCAGCTACTAAACCTACAGAGCTAGGTGGATACGTCATTCCACCGGATGTAAACGTCGAGTTTTACACTGCCTGGGTGACTGAAGATCCAGATCTATGGAACAATCCCGAAGAGTTTCGACCCGAGAGATTCTTGGATGGCGGTGAAGGGGCGGATGTCGATGTGACTGGGATGAAGGGAGTGAGGATGTTGCCATTTGGTGCTGGTCGAAGGATATGTCCGGCATGGAGCTTGGGTACGTTGCATGTTAACATGTTGCTAGCACGGATGATTCATGCATTCAAGTGGGTCCCAGTACCGGATAACCCACCTGACCCAACTGAGACTTTTGCATTTACTGTAGTCATGAAGAATCCTCTCAAGGCAACCATTTTACCCCGACACAAAACTTGAATCGATTATATGGGTCGGGTTTAAATAAGTTATTTGGCTTCATATTATTTGTGTTAATGTTTTGGTATGTTATATGGTCTTGTTTGGATCTTAATTCAGTGTAATTAGGACCTGGCTTATTCGAAGTATCCATTTTTAATCTTTACTATTAATTTTGGTTTTTATAGATAAAGAATCGGTTGAGATAGCATAGCTTGTCTTAGAACTCTATTTCATACGACTTAAGAATACCATAGAAGATGAGCGTCTCCTTAAAAAAATAAACTAAAAATAAACACCACCTAGAAACCTAGGTTGCGTTTAGTTGGAAAACATTTTCCATTCATTTCCTTTTTCTTGTTTTGTAAAAAAAGGGAGGGGAGTTTTATCTCCACAAAACAAGTAAAATTTTAGAAAACGCGTTTAGTTAGAGAAACATGTGTTTGTGTTTTCCATTTTGCAAAACTAGAAAACATGTTCAAGTAGTGTTGTTTTCTATCTCCATTCTCTATTCACCTTTATAATATTATAAAAATATCTTCAAAACACAAAAACAAATATTATAAACTAACAAACTAAATTATAAAATAACTAAAAAAATCTAATACGAGAAAATAAAGAATTAAAAAAGTAAAATATAAAATCAAATAACATGAAAACATCTTCAATCGACAATAATACGTTTTCGTCCGCTTTTTTACGTTTTCGTCCGTTTTATTAAGTTTTCGTCTGTTTTTTTACGTTTTCGTCCGATTTTTTACGTTTTCGTCTGTTTTTTTACGTTTTTGTCCGATTTATTATGTTTTCGTCTGTTTTTTTACGTTTTCGTCCGTTTTATTACGTTTTCGTCTGTTTTTTTACGTTTTCGTCCGATTTTTTACATTTTCGTCCGATTCTTTACTTTTTCGTCCGATTCTTTACGTTTTCGTCTGTTTTTTTTTACGTTTTTGTCAGAATTTTTACGTTTTCGTCCGATTCTTTACGTTTTCGTCCGATTCTTTACGTTTTTGTCCAAATTTTTACGTTTTCGTCCGATTCTTTACGTTTTCGTCCGATTCTTTACGTTTTCGTATGATTCTTTATGTTTTCGTCCGATACTTTACGTTTTCGTCTATTTTTTTACGTTTTCGTCTGAATTTTTACGTTTTCGTATGTCTTTTTACGATTTCGTCCTTTTTTTACGTTTTCGCCAGGTTTTTAATGTTTTCATCAATATTTTTACGTTTTCGTCTGTTTTTTACATTTTCATTTGTTTTTTTACGTTTTCGTCCATTTTTTACATTTTCACCCGTTTTATTATGTTTTCATCCTCTCTTTTATGTTTTTTTTACGTTTTCGTCCATTTTTTTTAAGTTTTCGAACATTTTTTTTACGTTTTCTAAATTATAGTGTTTTCATCCATTTTTTTACATTTTCGTCCATTTTTTACGTTTTCGTCTGTTTTTTTACGTTTTCGTTCACTTTTTTACGTTTTCTTTTGTTTTTTACGTTTTTGTCAGTTTTTTACGTTTTCGTCAGACGAAACCTAAAAAAATGTAAAAAAAAAGAAGGCAGAAAACGGAAGACAACGTAAGGAAATAGACTAAAACGTAAAAAAATGAACGAAAACATAAAGAAAATACGAAAACGTAAAAATTCAGACGAAAGCGTAAGAAAAGGGACAAAAACGTAAAGAATCGGACGAAAACGTAAAGAATAGGACGTAAACGTAAAGAATCAGACGAAAACGTAAAAATTTAGACAAAAACGTAAAAGAAAACAGACAAAAATGTAAAGAATCGGACGAAAACGTAAAGAATCGGACGAAAACGTAAAAAATTGGATCAAAACGTAAAGAATCGGACGAAAACGTAAAAAATCGAACGAAAACGTAAAGAATCGGACGAAAACGTACAGAATCGGACGAAAACGTAAAGAATCGGACGAAAAAGTAAAAATTCAGAAGAAAACGTAAAAAAAACAGACGAAAATGTAAAGAATCGGACGAAAACGTAAAGAATAGGACGAAAACGTAAAAATTCAGCCGAAAACGTAAAAATACAGACGAAAACGTAAAGAATCGGATGAAAACGTAAAAATTCAGACGAAAACGTAAAGAATCGGACGAAAACATAAAAAATAAGACGAAAACGTAAAGAAACGGACGAAAACGTAAAGAATAGGACGTAAACGTAAAAATTTAGCCGAAAACGTAAAAATACAGATGAAAACGTAAAGAATCGGACGAAAACGTAAAAAATCGGACGAAAACGTAAAGAATCGGACGAAAACGTAAAAAATCGGACGAAAACGTAAAGAATCAGACGAAAACTTAAAAAAAAGGAAAAAACGTAAAGAATCGGACGAAAATGTAAAGAATCGGACGAAAAACTTAAAGAATCGGACGAAAACGTAAAAAATCAGATGAAAACGTAAAGAATCGGACGAAAACGTAAAAAATCGGACGAAAACGTAAAGAATCAGACGAAAAGGTAAAGAATCGGAAGAAAAAGTAAAAAATCAGACTAAAACGTAAAGAATCAGACGAAAACGTAAAAAACGACTGGAGCGACGCCGGCGAGGGTAGGTATGGCTGGAGTGTGTGAGTATGTGGTTTTAAGAGAAATAGAAATAGGAAATAGGAAATAAGGAAAACAAAAAAAAAATTGTTTTCTTGTTTTCTTTGTTAGGGATGGAAATAGAAATTTTGTGTTTTGGAAAACATTTTGTTGGAAAACGCTAATTTGAACGTGATCTCTGTTTTCCTTGTTTTCTACAAAACATTTTGTGAAAAACAAGAGTGTTTTCCTCCAACTAAACGCACCCCTATTGTTTTTCAAGTATATATTTATGAGTCTTACATAAACTTAGAGCTCTAGTTATGGTGATATCAAAAATTGGTGTCATCTGTTTCTAACTCCAAATTATCATAACATCGAAAATAACACTCACCATATTTAATCAATCATAATTTGTTTACACTCAACACTGACAACGAGACCTACTAAAACAATTCTAATACACACACATACACGACCAAACAAACACCAAAAGCAACGTCAGTGGAATAACACTGGCACTTGACACGGCAGATGAATTCGAGAGAGCTTTGGGGGGTGACATTTAGTGTCACCGGATGAAAATTAGAATGACACCACTACAACAAAAACGGGTTTTGGATACAACGACGACCAGCAGCTAAATGTGCCATGGGCCCACTATTTTCAACTCATATTTTGTCAAATGTTTGACCGTGGGACACACGCTTTTAGCGACGACATGTATCGTCGTTAAAAGTGTCAGCCATATTATTTTAATTATAAAAAAAAAAAAGTCGCGAAAAGAAATATTAACCCGTCAAAACCTTTAGCTATGACAAGCGTCGTCGCTAAAAGTTAATCAATATTTTTTTAATTAAATAATAATTAATAATGAATTAATAAATTCTTTTAATGCGTGTACACCTTTAGCAACGACAACATCGCAAAAAGTGTACTTTCATTATAAATGGTTTTTAAAATTATATATAATTGTTAAAATTAATTTTAAAAAAATGTATAAATTAGTTTATTCACAAAATTAGTATATTAATAAACTATCAAAATTATTTTGGTTGTTGAAAAGTGTTCTCTAACCTCAAATCTAAGGACCATCCATGTAGTTATTCTTTAGTGATTCTCTAGGTTCCTTTTAAAGGAGAGATCACGACATTTTGCATAGGAGACTTGCAAGCTCGAAGAGATGGGTTGCTAAGCTTCGTCATTATCACCAGATCACTAAAGTGTTTCTTGTAGTTGATTCATCACTACTACATAAAAGGTTAGATAGATCACTTCAAATAGAGTGGTTATGTTAAAAACTTATCTAACAAAGGAAAAGAAGGGAAAATGTAATAAATAGATCAGTTGTTTGGTTAATAACCGATTTACTAAATTTTGGAACTAGTTAGATCGGTTCTTAAATATTAACCGATCTATTTATCGCTCACATATTCCGAACACAACCTAGCTGGAAACACGTTTTGTATTATACCAATTTTTCACCCCAATGGTTTTAGCGGGATACCAAATTTTCATTTGCCTCTTCACCAAAATTTAGACACACAAAACTCTTTACCATTTCCCCAAAATCATATACCACTCTCACCAAACAAACCCTAGACATTTCTCCAAAATTTCACCGCCTCTCTCAGGTAAACTGATCTAATCACTCAAAGTCTTAGGGTAAATTTGATGTTCCATGACTTCAATTCGTGCCCTTTACCCTAAATTATGTTTTCATTCTCTGAACAAATTGATTTTGTTTTGAAAGTTTTATCTTTTAGGGAATGATGTTTTTACTCTATTTCGTGCATAGTTACTTGTAAATTTATTGATGAATTTTTTATACATAGCTTTGTTGTTGAAAGTAAAGTGAATATAATGGTTTTAATTTATGTGTTTACTGATTAGTATGGGTTGCCAATCCAAACCACTAGTTGGGGTTTTTGACCCAAATGATTTTGATATGTGAACCCCTTCTTAATTGTTTAACTATATTTGATAGATGGGTCAAATTATGAAATGCGGTAAGAATTAAGCTCGACATTGATTTATAATTTCGATTATAGTTTTATTAGTTGTTCAGCTTTACTAAGCACATGATCCATTGATTGTTTAAATTAGTTAAGCTTTAGTGTTACACCCCAATGTTTATTGTGCTAAGCTATTGCCTTTAAGGTGTTTGTTATATCGCCTGAATGTAAAAATAAAAGTTAAGCTTATGTTATTCTCTTTCTTTTTGCGTGTGTATATGTGGATATCCTATAGAATTGCAACATACCATTACATCATATGGATTCACATATACTTACTAGTAGTGTGTAAGTATTCAACATATTCTTTTCAGGTGGCTCCAACAAAATATAGGGGTTCATTGGGGGAACTTGTGTCAAATTAAAACACGTAATGGAATTATAGCATCACTCTTTCTAGGAATATTCTCGGAGAGTGATCCCCACTGGCATAAATAATTTACTTTTGTTTCCTGTTATCTAGCATTGTTGATATAAAATAAAATAAAACACATCTTATTAGCATGTTATACAGTCAGGTCATGTGTTAAATATAAGTCATAGTATGATACCTTCTTGATACAGTTTGGGAAACTTTTCACAGGTGGAGAACAATGATGTATATTGCAAGTGTGCCTGGTTTTATGCTAGCTTTTGGTATGCAGATTAGTTTGCTGTCGAGCTGGATCCGTTTGTGGCTAATTTCATGAAGGTCTTGTGCAGTCAAGAGATATATAGGTATGCTTTGATGGAGATGGGACTCGATGCACCTGATCTACCTGTGGCCAGGGGTGCTCACTGATTTGCATATAAAAGATGTACGTTCATGTTCAATTTGAAATTTTTTGAATTACAGAATCCACCTTTTGCTAATGTTTGAAAAACCGATTTTTAGGCGAAGAGGTTCTACTAGAATTTGTGGAAAAATTTGCAATAATGGAAGATGAAGATGAGGAGCAGCTACTGAAGGCTGTATGGTCAGATTTCAGTCAGAGATGGTTCACACTATTGCATTCAACAAGGCCTTTTCACTTCGGAGAACACCAAGAAGTGGCAGATCATGTAAGAATATTTGACTCACAGGTTTGAATCGTCATCTACTGGTTGTTACTAATATTGTGAGTATCTGTCTTTAAATTTAGGTTGCATCTGTGCTTGAGGGTGTGCGGGACATAAATGTGGCATCAAGAATTGTAGAGGACTTGAGTGGTGATACACTCGGTGACCCGCTGTTTGAGCGGTATAAGAGGTTAGGGTGCTCTATTTCGGCGTTGGAAAAAGAATTATAGGACTACGCTATGATTCTTAAGTATGTTGAGAAGACCTATGAGCCTGTGAAAGTTGGGGAGATCGTAAGATCCATTTCCATATATTGTGTCTTCTTATGTTTATTCATTGTCGTTGGTTTCTTATCTGGTTTATGGTTTCAGAGCTATGGAGTATCAGTTGAGAACATCTTTGAAGTGGAAGTAAGTGCGGGACCATCGTATGATGAAATAAAGAAGATGCCAAATAAAATGCTTTTATGGTGTGGTAAGAAAGCTAAACAAAAATCGTAGGGCAACTTGGTAATGTTCCAGATTCTCTTTGTTCACTTTAATCTATTAAATTTTAGGGACAAGAACTTCAAACCTAGTGAGGCACCTGCACAAAGGATTCTTGCCAGCTGTATGCACACTACCGGTTTCAAGATATATGGCAAGTATCTTCATTTGCGTTGAAGTTTTTATCACGTGTCATGCATGACTGAACTGTGTTTTTCAACAGTTTGCCAGGGCAATTGTCTGTTCTTATGCAGCTGCAGAAGCTGCTCGATATGGGTACACAGCTGATGATCGACCAGAAGGCTTTCTAGTTTTAGCTATAGCTTCTCTAGGAGACGAAATTACTGAATTAACTTTCGCACCTGAGGTATACAGTTCATTCACTGTGGTATAGTTCTGCATTAGTTCATGGTTTAGACGGCAAAAATTGATTGTTTTTATATTCACAGGAGACGAATTCTTTAGAAGACAAGAAGGCTGGGGTGATGGGTTTAGGAAGGAAGAAGACCAACGAGAAGGAACACTTTGTCTGGAAAGATGACATCAAAGTGCCTTGTGGTAGTTTGGTCGCTTCTGAACGTAAAGACAGCCTGCTTGAGTACAACGAATACACTATTTATGATCCTAAATAGGTAAGCATGAAGTTTCTAGTTGGAGTGAAGTTTGAGGAAAAGAATGTCAAGTATGAAGAAGTTGATCCGGCGCCTGTGAAGTAAGAACATGGGTGTGTATAAATGTCTTTTGCCTTTTGGAACATGGGAATAGTGGTGAAACATCAGTGATTTATTTTGCATCAAGAATCATTGATCGTTGCATATATGTGTACATGTTTATTATTTGTTTAATCTTAACCATAAAACAGAGTATAAGAATGTGCTTTCTCCAAAAGATTATCTGTTGAGATATTTGTTACGATTTCTTTCACATTTATTTGACACTGACCATGTTTTGTTTTACCTGAAACACCAGATATGGGTTGTATGCGATTGCTTATTTAAAGTTTTTGTGGTGTTGTTTGGCAATGCTTACTTACACTGCTTTCTTATATACATAGGGGTTGTAGCGGAATTACCAGCAAAGAGATGCTCCTTATCACATGAAGATCACGACAAAGTTGAGCTGATACTTTATTAAGATAATGAGTAACATCTTTGACGCTACAATGGATGTTATGAGTCCCTTGTTCTCTTGAAATCTTCTGGGGATAAGGTAATGAATGACTAGTATTACATGATATATAACAATACACGTATCTTCTATTGCAGTCCATAAGTTGCATAGTTTAATTCCAGATTCTTGATCTTGACATGTTGCTGATGTCTGCACGACTTTGTGTTAATACACATGTTACTTTATATTCTTCATTACTTCTTAAAGGTAACCATCATTAACTCATTGTTTGTTTAAGACAGTTGATTGATATAGTCGAAAGCCTTCATGGCAGAAGGCGGAAGTTGATTGGAATTGCAACATCATTTCACCAGTGCATCTATCGTTTTTCATAGGTGATCAGGGGATACACGTAGTAACAAGCTATACAACAATTATCATTCAAATTATGTTCTTTGTTTGGGGATAGTTAAATGGTGTTGTATTTTTTGAAGCCATTTGGTTTGGGATTTTAAGATGGTGATATTTTTGAACACATATGTATCGGGATTATTACTGTATTTTTGTTGATTGAATAGAGATTTCAAGAAAATACAGGTTTCAATAAAATTTGTTTTTTTGTT
This sequence comes from Artemisia tridentata subsp. tridentata, assembly GCA_021014915.2. Classification (NCBI taxonomy): domain Eukaryota; kingdom Viridiplantae; phylum Streptophyta; class Magnoliopsida; order Asterales; family Asteraceae; genus Artemisia; species Artemisia tridentata. The sequence goes on from CP139502.1 coordinate 201,436,649, forward strand.
TTGTTTTTTTTTTTTTTTTTTTTTTTTTTTGATTTTTTTTTTTTTTTTGTAAAATGGACTTAATAGATCGGTTCATGGGTATCAACTGATCTATTTGTTGTATCAGTCAGATCGGTTCTCAACCGATCGATATGTGTTTTGCTCATATAGATCACCCTTACATAGAGTGGTTCATAACCGATCTTTTTGAAGGTTTTCCACCGATCTTTTTAGCATTTTTTGTAGTAGTGCATCTTAAGTATGTCATAGGTGTGTTGAACCCTGATGTGCTCTACCGTGTACAAGTTTTAAAATTTATACACACAATTTATATGGTTATCTATTCAACACATACGAGCAAGTATACTCGTCCGTAATAGTAAAGGTGGGTAAGTCGAGATCGTCCCAAGGGATTTGGTGATTATTGTATTTAGTATAACAAGCTTTTGCAAAAAGGGTTGTCAATCCAATTTGGCGAAAATTCAAAAAGTAAATAGAATCCAATCAATCAAAAACATATACTTGTGTGTAATTCCTTAACCAATTGCATAGAGTATTCTACAAAGTTTGGTGTAACTTGTAATGATGAAAATTTTCATATGAATGATTAACAATCAATGGTTTATATCATGAAGAATCATTACTAAGAATTCAATCTCCTAGTTAACTCCTATCGGTCTTATTAACTATTATGACAATTCTATTAAACACTAGTTGTTTAAAAAGCAATTTTTATCTCATGAATTCCTACGAATCCTTTCGGCCTTTTCTCGTGATGAAATCGTTTCAAATCCATTTTAATGAGTAAATATGATGCTTGTCACACACCATATCCCATACTAATTCGTGCACTAACGTTTTGGAATAAAAACATAAAGAAAATCCTTTCGGCCTTTTTATTCTTTAAAATGTTTTTACCAACAAATTAAGCAAGATTAGATATTATTCCAACAAACTCATAAAACAAGAAATGTTTTCATACAACACTTTTTAAGATAAGAATACTCCAACAATAGTTACATCATACACACAAGTATACCAAAAATTACTCCATAACAATCATAATCAAACACAAGTAACAAATAATACTTTCATTAAACTCAAAGTAAAAGTAGTTCATTGTAAATAAACAAGATAAACCTAGCTTAGGATTACAAGAACAAGAATCGTAGAACTATAGCAACCACACTCCTCCAATCGCCTACTATGACAAGTAAACAACTCCAAACTCAAACCAAACTATTGAGACTCGAACTCAAAGTTTCCTGGACGTTTTTACAGCACTTCTAGACTTTCGGGCAATAATAATAAGATAATAAGGACTTTGGTGTAAGCCTTTTACCAATTTGGGGTGTCACACTTAGCATACATGCATATGGTTCATTATATAAGTGTAAGAACACTTATTCTTCAAGCCTAAACGTTCCTCCAGAGTTATTATCAAGAAATGATCGGACTCCAATGATTAATGGGAAGTAAAACCTTCATTTAATGCGAAATGGTAACTGCAGCTCTTCCCATCCGATCGGATCAATGACCATCTGATCGGTTGCTCACTTTGGCACATCTCAACCGAATCGGTTGTGGGCTGCATCCGATCGGTTGGACCCGTCCTGTACTCAAATTTTTTACTTTTCCTTGACTTTTCTTGTTGCATGCTTTATCCTTCATTTAAGTGTTGATTTCTTCCATAGAACTTGATATTTTCTTGATATATGAACATGGAAATCTTGTCACTATCAAGTCCTTGAGTCCTTTTGTGGTTTCTTTCTTGTCTCCATCTCGAAATATGCATAATCACTCCAATTCTTCGTCTTTTCATCATCTTTTCCTGTACTTGGCTACATTTACTTGCATATACACTTTTTCATGATTAAGTAACAAATACATACAATTATAACCAAATATGATGCACAAAACTAATGATAACGCAACTAAAAACATGCTCATTCTGAGCGTTATCAAATTCCCCCACACTTGAGTTTTGCTCGCCCTCGAGCAAGTCTAGCATTTAGAAAAATGATTTCAATGGTATCGTTATCGTGATTCCAAAAATCTAACAACTATTCCGAAGGAACAATTGTTAATTTGTATTTTAATATGAAAATTCTTTAAACATAAACAAGTTAATATCGAGCTTGATAACATAACTAAGCACCTCACGAAGAATTTTGAAATTCACTCAACACTCTAAGGGTAGATTGATTGGTAAACCACTCATTGCTCAGTCATGATTCATGTGTCTTACCATAAGCTTGTACAAGTATCAAAACAACAAAATAAAACATCAAAGAGGTCTTTTATTCGGGTTTAGGGTTAAAGGTTACCGGCTAATGTTCAAATATTTCATACAAGAATATAATAGCTCGCTGGCGCGTATTTTTGAATAGATAAACAACGGATGGTCACTAGAGTGTACCTTGGTTCGCTGGCGCGTTATTTGCATACGGATGGTCATTGAAATACGCACTAGATTGCTGGCGCGTCTTTCAACTATTCAAAACCTTGCACTACATATCTTTACAAAGCCATCACTTAATCCGGATGCTCGAAAGCTAACAACGAATAAAGTAATTTGGTAAAGGGTAGGGATAAGACATGGGAATTATTTATGATTGGTTTCTACAAAATGAAAAATAAGAATCAAGTCCAAATTCCGTTCCCAACTCTTTATACTACAAATGATTACTTTCCAAACTCCTTCGATCGTTATTCCGCATCACATACTCACTTATTTCCTCTTAGCTCATTGGCTAATTGATACTCATACATTATAGCTCATTGGCTATTCACTTTATTCACTTTTTTTTTCAACAAACAATCTCTCTTTTCTCGTCACCCCCACACTTTGGATGAGCACACGCTACAAAAATACAAATAAGAGTAGCGACCTCCTTCTTCGTTGAAACAACACATACACATATCAAAATGTGGCCAACGTGTAATCATAAAAAAATAGTTTTCAAACTTCAAATGAACTTGATTCGGGTAAGGCTAAGGTGTAAAGTGTAAAATATTTTTGTAATTTTTCTGGATTTAATCAAAAGAAAAGATAGGCTCAAAAGGTGTAACTAAGGGTATCTAGCGTAAGAGATTAACGCTAACAAATGGGTTCCAAATACGAAGATAACTAATCGATGTGGTCAGCAAAAATATTTCTGTAAACGGATGGCCATTTGGTGTAAATCCTAAGTTGCCTCTTATCATTTGAATATATTTTCACCACTCGAAAGTGATTTTAACCATAATGCATAACAAGTACAAGTTCTAGAATCAACATAATCACCGGCACACTCATAACAAAATATACAGCATAAGAAATGCTTTATACAAAAAGGCTTAAATCCTCACAATTTAAGAAAGGTTATAACATGTACTAGTAAATGTTATCGATTCCAAAATGAAATTGCTCTCATAACTTGATTAAATTCCAAAAAAATTTCAAATAACCTCACTTTTACCAGTGAATCAATCTAGTTCTTTAAACTATATGAATTATGTGAGAAAACTACTAGAAAATCAAGGGCGAACGAATTCTAGTTACTTAAATCCAAAGTTGTACTAAACCTAAAAATTTAAAATTAAACCATTTTTCCTATTTTCTTCCCTCCCCCACACTTAAGTTTTGCATTGTCCTCAATGTAATAAAAATGAACTTCAAAGTAAAGGAAATGGGAAAAATTTAGTTAAAAAGGTACTACCAGGGTAAATACGCATACGCATATTTGATCATAAATAAGCAAATGAGTTATCCAACTCCAAATATTGATCAACAATAAGCTTCCGGTAATTCACCCCTGCAAAAACTGCAAAAATATATGAAACAAAACAAACAAACAAAATACTAAAACAAAGTAATTAAATTAAAAACAAACCATACGTTATTAATCCTAAAAGAAAATTTAAAGAAAGTAGAGATAGAAATTATTCGACACACATAATTGTTTTAAAACACAAACCATCATTATCAAATCCTGACGATCACTCATCATCGTCATCCATGTCTTCTGCTTCCACGCTACCTTCAGTCTTATAGTTTTTGTCCTCCTCGAAAACTGAATAAACTCAGCGTTTCTTCTTTCCAACTCCAGATGATGATTCACCAACATCAAAACTCGAACCTCCAACCTCGGGAACTCTACCATACACTGGCACTGGCTCGGGAAAAGGTGCATACCCAGGATATGGGTAAGGATACGGACCAGGATAGGGATCATACGGAAATGGGTATGGTGGAACATTTGGTGGGTTGTAGGGTGGTACCGCATAATTGGCCTCACGTGCCAAGTGTTGGAGCATCAGCATGGAATAATCATAATTATAGTTATTCCTCATCATCATTGAATCTCTCCAAACATCCCTACACTCAATATCATTTAGCTCACAGTTCCAATCTCCCCATCCCGAATCAAAACTACTCGGTACATTTCCATGAACATTTCCCATTGGTGGTGTTGGTTGAGTTGCGGCAATTGCCGGCTCAGTCCAAGCTCCCAATGTCCTGTTCTTCCTATCCAACGCTTTTCCAAAACTCTTATCATCCCAAGTCTCACTCTCAATCGAACCCGAACACTTAACCAACTCCTCATCCTCAAAATATCCTAAATTCCTTGCCAACATGGTCACATAATGACCTCCACAAATGTCACTCTTGTCCTTAATCCCCGGTGCTCTCCTAGAAAGATATTCGGCTATGATCCAAGCCGCATTACCATTCTTATCCTCCTCTAGCAATTTCATGACCCACAAGTCGGGTTGATTACACTTATCTCTACTACCCGTCCTGTGCAAAACTCCCCAAGCTATCAACTTTTGCAAAACCTTCATCAAAGGGTTCCTTAACTTGGATGAATTTCTCCTTGAACACCCAGGATCATCAACTCTATTCCAATAAGCTGGAATACCATCATAATCATTATGATACCTCACTAAGCTCACAAAATGAGCTTCAAACAACCTATGTTCAACCTCATGTTGCTCATACAAACCAAGAGCAACCGCAAAACCCGGCAAAGTATACGCATGCTCATTCCCACACAACCTAAACCAAACACAAGTCTCCCTCATAAGATCAACCACTTTTCTTTCAAAATAGAAAGTCAAAAGAATTCCAAACACCATTCTTTATAAACATCTTCATAAATACTGAAAGCTCTTTCCCATGACAAATCTTCAAAAATGTCCCCATCGCCAGGATACGCATAAGTCATCTTCATCATGTCCCTCAGCTGATTCTCACACTCATGCTCTGTGAACAAATCCCAATTAATCAAACGCGGAACAACAATATTCCTAACCTGCAACTTAGAAAGGCGTTCCCTGTAGGCATGCTTTTCTTCCTTCTTCAATTTACTGAACTTGATATTCTCATTACTCACCGGCTGAAGATTATAGGAGACTTTGCTCTTTACATTCCTTTGACAATACTTGGTCACAATCGGGTTTACTCGAACACTTGACGAACTTGAAGAACCTACAACATTTCTCTGTAGAAAACACAAATATATGTTAGTATAAGAGTATAAGAAACAACGCTACACGATTTAGAAGTCCAAAAAGCTCATTTTGAAAATTTCCATTTTATTTTACTGAGCCCTCCATCCGATCGGTATAGGTCTCCATCCAATCGGATGGAGTAAAAGTCCACACCCAACCGATCGGTATCAATCCGCAACCGATTCGGTTGGGTTTTGCTGTAAAAGGCAAAAAATTTTATTGCGACTTCAATCGATTCCTATCAATTCCAACTCTCGCCTATCCAGTATTTGAACACTTATGATGATTTCTACATCTCCAATTCGTTCCTATATCGACCCAAAACATCTCCACATGATTTCTTAATCAATCCTAGAACACCCAAGAACACTAGCAAATCAAACTCCTCAATTAGTGTTCTAATCAACAATGCACTATCCTAACATCACTAATTAACAAGCATATAACATCTGGGAATCATCAATTGCAACTTAATTCAATTGAAAGTTTTGACCTAATTCAATCCGAAAATTCAATTAACCAATTCTTCCTCAAAACTTAATCAATCAATCTAATTCTTTTTGCAATGTATTCCTCTATCAATTACCCATCTATTCCTAAAATATTACATCTTAATTCGAAGTCTATCAAAAATACCCAAATCTTGACCTAATTCAATAAATCCGAATTAAAACCTAATTAAACCAAATTGATGATGTTACTTACTTGTTTTGGAGCCACTGATGATCTCTAAAACTCCTGCAACTTCTAATTAACTTCTTATGGTCGAATTTTTTGGACCCAAATTTGGTGGATTGTGTGTGTGGGTTTCTTGTGATTTTTTAAATGGTGGGCTTATATATTTAACTCCATCCAATCAGCTTTATGATCCAACCGATTCAGATTAAGTGTTTGCAAAAATTCATTTTTTCTCTTGTAAATACACTTTGGTAAACTTGTGAAAGTAAACTCAAATGTATTTTTCCTTCAAAAATCCCTTTTTGTATGTAAATGTTCCACCACACTTGGTCTACTGATGAACTCAAATAAGTACATTTTATTACTATCATTTATCCCATTAATTTGACTTGTTTTACTATATTATGTATGAGGATTGATACTTAATCGTTTACTTTTGTAATTCTCAGGTAAAAACAAGCGTTTAGTGAAACTTAATGATTTTGGACTAATAATGGAGCAAAACGTGCATAAAGTGAAAGTCTACTGACATGGACAAGATCAAGTCAATTCTGCTCCAGATGCGCCGCATCTCACTCTCGACATGCGCCGCATCTCTATCAAGATATCACCAGATACGATCCAAGATACAAGAGGACATGCGCCGCATCTAATCATGGAGTTACGCCGCATCTTCTGGCGGTGTACGAATATTCCTGAATATTATAATCTTGGACCCCACGCGAAGTTAAGTACATGCGCCGCATCTACTTAGTAGATGCGCCGCATCTTCCCTCAGACAGAAAGTATAAATACCCCGTAGACCAGACGAATTACAAGTTCCAAAAAACCCTAAAACAGAAGACCGAACAGGAGGAACAAAGGACGAATTCAGTCAAGGAGGCAGCACAAGACACACCCAAATCAAAGATACAAGAGCTGTAAGAAGGTGCTGCATGCATTTAATTCATTAAGTAGTTTTGTTTTATTGTGTTAGCAAACTTTAATTCATCAAGATTGGTGGCTTGTGTAATGTGGCAACGGAAAGATTGCACTCCCTTAAAACTGCTTTCTCATTAATTAAAGTTTATATGTTGATGTCTTTGGTTACTACTTATTAGTGCATTGATAACCTCTGTGTTTATTAGTGGCTTGCGGGCATTTGACTGCGGGACATAATGTGGCTCCCACGGTTGTTTCTAAATTGATCACTTAGGAATAACTTTTAGACATAAGTAATCATTAAGGGTTTACTCGCCGATAAGAATAGGACCAACGAGAAAGGGTTAACTATATACACTTCATATAAAGCTATCAATAAAACAAGTGACAAACTACTTAATCATAAGGACAACCCTCTTATTGTCTCGAGTATTTATCTGTGTACGTGTGTGCTACTTGCTGATTCGTGCCTGTTGGTTTATTTTATTATTTAATTGTAACAAATCGTGCCAGTCTCTCAGGCTGAAACCCCCTTGCGTTAGGATATTAAAATACTGATTAGAATAACTAGATAATACGTTCCACTCTTAGTGATCGACACTCTACTTACCATTATCTTCATACTGACCGGGTACACTGCTCGTTAGGTGTGTGTGTTATTGATAAGTCGGCTAAATATAAATTTAAAACTTGAGTAGGCATTAAAACTGCTAAACCGCAACGACACACGCAGCACATCAAGTTTTTGGCGCCGCTGCCGGGGAGTGAATTGTTATTATCTGTTAATTTAATTAGTATTTTAATTAGGTTTTTCTTTTTTATTAGATTAATTGCATCATTGTACTATTTTGCATATTTGTTGTATTGTGTGTTAATTGTTTTCTTTTATTTTTGTGTGTTTTATTTTTGTTTGTGTGTTTAATTTTTGTTTTTATTTTTCGTATTTTTCTGTTCTGCTATCGTTGTACTGTGCTAAATCAAACGATACGGCGCATCTGATCTCTCAGATACGGCGTATTGCGTTTATTTTTTTTTTAAATACAACGCGTTTAATTAATTCGATACGACGCATCTTTTCCCCAAGATACGGCGTATCTGTTTTTAATAAGAAAATTTTTCTAAGCGATAAAATAATACGACGCATCTGCTTTAGCAGATACGGCGTATCTGTTTTTGATAAAAAATTTTCTAAACGTTAACGCCATACGACGCATCTGCTTTCGCAGATACGGCGTATCTATTATTTTAATTAAAAACAGTTTGCGAATTATTAAACAGATACGGCGTATCGATCTCTGTCGATACGGCGCATCTTACTGAATCAAAAATCATTAATTCTTAAACGTAACGAAAATACGGCGCATTAACTTTCGTTAATACGACGCATTTAATTTTAATTAGATAAGCTGATTTTTGATTAATTAATTCGATACGGCGCATTCTTAAATTCTAAAGCGGCGTATCTATTTTCTGGATAAAGTCTGATTAAATTTTAACGTATTAAGATACGGCGTATCCAACTTTTTGGATACGGCGCATCGTATGCCGATATCAGCTATTTTTATTCATATATCCGTTTCTATATTCATTAATTTCTCTTCTAGCGAACAAATCCTACTGATGCTTTTCGTGATTGTTTCAGAAGGATAATGGAAGGATACGGAGAACTGATTGACTTCGACTTCGAAGCCAATTTTATGAATGAAGTATTAGTGCATGATAAATCACTCGAACGTTACGATGGGGACTACATTGAACTTAATGACCTTAATGGACCATTGGAATCCAATGACCTGTTCATGGATGATGCTGAATCTGAGTTAGAAGAAGGAGAAATTGTGGATAGTCCAAAAGTCAACGTTATTAATACTAGGAATTACGATGAATTTGAGGGATATGATGGTTCTTGGGATTATGGTAGAAGGATCCACGCCAATTGTGCTTACAATTTGCAATTCCCATGCATGATTGGATACAAATGTATTGACGCCAATTTCTTTCCTATTTTGCCGATCAATGTTATGTCAAGAAGCTTTTACAATTCTATTATGAGAAATAAAGTGGAGTGTAGGGGAAAGAATGTAGTTGGAGCCTTCATTAATGTCCCGATCTTCGTTGGACGCTTTACTATTGTAACTGAGTTCGCCGTCGTTGAAGACATGAATGCCTATCGTGACAGCAGTGTGGGCGACGTGATTGTTGGAAAACCATTCTGTAGGGAGATCACTATTAATGCAAAGCGATTTGAAGGAAAGATCACCTTTCAATATGGAAGCGACGTTATCACTTATATGATGCCCCGAACTCACCCTGGATTTAAACATGCTACTAATAGGGTCTGCCACAAATTCTCTCCATTCCTTTTTATTAGTAATGATGACATGAAGAGAGGGATTGAATACCCGTATCAGATGATGGAAGGATTCTATAAAGGAGTTTTGAACTTGGGACCTGAATTTATACGTGACGAATTAGTTGCTAAGTGGATCCTACACGGCAATGTAGGAATCAATGATAGATATTAAAGAGCTGAACGTGAGTCTAACTTGAAGACTCTGGAATAAAGACAAGTGCTTACCGGGAGACAACCCGGATTTATCTTTTATTATTCTGTTTTCTGTGTCGAGTCAGTCCAGGCCGCATGAGGATACGGCGCATCTCAACTCTGAGATGCGACGCATCTCCTGCAATGGTCATATCTTATTTTATTTTTCTGCATTTTTATTTTCGACTTTAAAACTATTTATCAGTTTATTTTAATGTGGCGCATCCCTGGTTAAGGATGCGGCGCATCTTTATTCTGATCCGTATTAATTCCAGGCTCGATACGGCGTATCTTCTTCAATAAGATACGGCGCATCGACTGACCTGATGATTTTCAGTTTTAATTTTTAAGTTTTATTTTTATCTAACTACTAATGTGTTATGCAAGCTTGAACCTTTCTTATCTTAGGTGTGTTTTAAAGTGTTGGTGGTATTATAGTTTCCTGGATTTCCTGTGGATACATCAAGTATGAAGCTTTAACGTTCTAATCCACAAGAAGTTGATTTTTGCTCTTATACTAATGGAGGATCATACCGAGCAAATCTCAGGGGAGTTTTTCTGTTCTAATTCTTTTATTTTCCAGTTTTTAACCTTTTATACAAACAACGAGGACGTTGTTTAACTTAAGTGGGGGGATTGGAGAATTAGAACACTTAACAATTACTTGTCCTAAACTTTTTCAAAAATTATGCTTAAAATGTGCTTAATATATCAAACTTAAATTTTTTTTTTAGCATGTTTTTGTTTAAGATCTAAGTTGCATAGCTGCACACATGACGTTATTTTCAAAAATTGTGATTTTCCAAAATTCACAAATCTATGAGTGTGCCGGTGACTTGTAAACTTTAGAACTTGGCTTGTATACTATTCGAGACCACCATAATAAGTATTATTTATATAATTGGAATGACTTGTCTAACTTGGTAAAATTCTAGGATTACACCCAAATAGCCTTTATATGTTATGTGATATTAGCTAACTACACTGGTTAGTTAACCCCCGTATAAACCCTTTTGTTACTCTCATTTTTAGAGTAAGATACCCCTAGAAAAACCCTCAGAGCCATTCCTTTCGTTTCTTACACCTATGTTTAAAATGTTTCGTTACACCTTAAACCTTAGCCTACCCTGTAGATTAGAATCCGTGGTTGGTTAATTGCTATAGGCAGAGTGTGTTTCCTTACATTACCTGTGTTCGTGTGCGTAATTCATTATCTATGGTTAGGTCGGGAAATTGCACAATGCAATTGGAGTGAAAGTAAATATTGTATATTTTGGAGTTTATTTTTCGTGTGTTTACTACTTTCACTATTACTACTATTTCTGAAGTCATGAAAAGTATGGAAAAATTATCCGGAAAGAAAGTTAGTGATGTGGTGAAATTTTACACATCTTTGTTATGTTTAAAAAAAAAAAAAAAAAAAAAAAAAAAAAAAAAAAAAAAAAATCGAAAAAATGAGAAAAGAAAAAGAAAAGAAAGAGAAAAGTTGGATGTTTGTTTTTAAACCAACTTATGTAAAGTTGTGTAAGTGGTCGATATCACCACTATTTGTTGTACTATATCTATGGATTGAATGGGAATTGGCAGTTATGGGAACGCCAATTAAGGTTTATTCTTTGATTAAGATCTTGTTGAGTATAATTCGTGTCTACCTAAAGCGTGTGTTTCAAGTGTTAAAGCGTGAGTTATTCGATGATATGAGTCTTATTCATGGGATGGTTGGGATAGTGATTAACCACACTTAGGATTTTAATTTATTTGTTTTGTTTATTTTTTATTTTTACACCAATTTATATCCCAAATGTTATCCATGCCCTTTATTATTCTTTATCCAACCAAACCTTTGATTTATTGAGATTAGGGATTTGAGCAATCTTAAGTATCGTAGTCGTGGATTCGACTATGTATTTATGATTTTGTCGCCCTTTTTGATATATTATTATTGGTGAAGTTTGGACCTATCTTTAGCCTATTCGAGTTAAGGATTTGAGCAATTGCAAGTATCGTGTTCGTGGATTCGATCATGTATTTGTGATTTTGTCGCCTTTTCTGGAATTTGAGATCGATAGTGAAAGAGAATAATTAACCCTTAAGCCTAAAAACCCTTTTTACCGCTTTAGACTTGTTACTCCTTAGCTTTAGTGGTGGAGATGTGTATACTTGCCAAGCTTATGATAGAATATTCGTCGCGACTGGACAGTTAAACGATTAGATTTGCTTTTATCGACTTATTTTATTTTACTTCTAATTCGTTAAGTGTTTAGTTGTGTGATTATGAAATGAACGAATACATGCTTAAATATAAAAATAAATCCTAACATCTTTTAGGATACATTTTCATAAAAGAAATTCTAAGGTTTACTTGGGGACAAGTAAAGTTCAAGTGGGGGATATTTGATGAACTCAAATAAGTACATTTTATTACTATCATTTATCCCATTAATTTGACTTGTTTTACTATATTATGTATGAGGATTGATACTTAATCGTTTACTTTTGTAATTCTCAGGTAAAAACAAGCGTTTGGTGAAACTTAATGATTTTGGACTAATAATGGAGCAAAACGTGCATAAAGTGAAAGTCTACTGACATGGACAAGATCAAGTCAATTCTGCTCCAGATGCGCCGCATCTCACTCTCGACATGCGCCGCATCTCTATCAAGATATCACCAGATACGATCCAAGATACAAGAGGACATGCGCCGCATCTAATCATGGAGTTACGCCGCATCTTCTGGCGGTGTACGAATATTCCTGAATATTATAATCTTGGACCCCACGCGAAGTTAAGTACATGCGCCGCATCTACTTAGTAGATGCGCCGCATCTTCCCTCAGACAGAAAGTATAAATACCCCGTAGACCAGACGAATTACAAGTTCCAAAAAACCCTAAAACAGAAGACCGAACAGGAGGAACAAAGGATGAATTCAGTCAAGGAGGCAGCACAAGACACACCCAAATCAAAGATACAAGAGCTGTAAGAAGGTGTTGCATGCATTTAATTCATTAAGTAGTTTTGTTTTATTGTGTTAGCAAACTTTAATTCATCAAGATTGGTGGCTTGTGTAATGTGGCAACGGAAAGATTGCACTCCCTTAAAACTGCTTTCTCATTAATTAAAGTTTATATGTTGATGTCTTTGGTTACTACTTATTAGTGCATTGATAACCTCTGTGTTTATTAGTGGCTTGCGGGCATTTGACTGCGGGACATAATGTGGCTCCCACGGTTGTTTCTAAATTGATCACTTAGGAATAACTTTTAGACATAAGTAATCATTAAGGGTTTACTCGCCGATAAGAATAGGACCAACGAGAAAGGGTTAACTATATACACTTCATATAAAGCTATCAATAAAACAAGTGACAAACTACTTAATCATAAGGACAGCCCTCTTATTGTCTCGAGTATTTATCTGTGTACGTGTGTGCTACTTGCTGATTCGTGCCTGTTGGTTTATTTTATTATTTAATTGCAACAAATCGTGCCAGTCTCTCAGGCTGAAACCCCCTTGCGTTAGGATATTAAAATACTGATTAGAATAACTAGATAATACGTTCCACTCTTAGTGATCGACACTCTACTTACCATTATCTTCATACTGACCGGGTACACTGCTCGTTAGGTGTGTGTGTTATTGATAAGTCAGCTAAATATAAATTTAAAACTTGAGTAGGCATTAAAACTGCTAAACCGCAACGACACACGCAGCACATCATCTACCAAAATTTGTCCAAGTCTATGACTACTAACTTCTAAACAAAACTAACACTAAAAATCTCAACTAAAAACATAAACTCCATAATCATAAAAACTTAGTAAAAAGAAGTCTTATCATAAATCTTAAAACTTAAAACTTAAAACTTAAAATAACTTAAATGCAAATATTAAAATACTAAAATGCATAAAAATTAAAAGAAACAAACAACTAGCACAAGTTTTGTGCTTTATTCTTCAACTTGTTGCACTTTGATCTCCTTTATCCTTAAAAGTATTCATGCCTTTGGATGTCATCACTTTGAAATTTTCCGGACAACTTTCGGTTTTTCTTTTGTGTCTTAAATCTTCTTGCAAAATTCCTTCCACTTGGGCAAACAATATCGAATTTCACATGCCATTCCCCATCTCCATCTTCTTTCTTGTAAACACTCAGACCGTCGGGTCCCCATTCCAAATTTTTTAGTTGGACCGGTAATGATCCAAGAAAATCTGTAAGCTTATTAAACACAAAAATATTTTTAAATGGGTTAAAGAAATCCTCCATTGCTAGAGCTCTCTCCATTTCATCTTTGATATCAAAGAAACTAGGAGCAACCGGCCCATATTTAGGCCTACCATCCTCGTCTCTTCCTACTTCAAAACATCCCAAGTATTCTTCCTCATTATCTTTCTCATGCACTTCCTTTACTATTTTCCCTCTAGATTTTGGGTAGTAAGTGTGTTTCAAAATCCCATCATCAATAGTCATCGTACCACGGCCCATGTCTATTATAGCCCCACATGTTCTTAAAAATGGTCTACCTAACAAAAGTGGTAATTCTTTGTCTACCGGTATGTTAAGCACTAAAAAGTCGGCTAAAAAGGCTTGGTACCCTATTTGAACTCGAACATTTTTTACTGCACCCATTACTTTTGCTTGAGAATTGTCGGCCATAGTGAGATTAGATTGATTAGGTTGAGGGTTACTAAGTCCTAACCTTTTGTACAACGGATATGGCATAACACTCATACTTGACCTAGTATCGGCCAATGCATACATAGGAATTGTTCCATTCACCTTGATTGGTAAAACAAAATTCCCCGGATCACTCATCTTCTTAGGTAATCCATTCTCCACAATTCTTTCTCTTTCAACCTCATCAAAAGTTTTGTCCTCTAGCCTAGATCTAGCCATCATAACCGCATCCAATTTCTTACGGTATGTCATATAGTTATTCAACACTTCAATAACCGGCTTCTTCTCCATAAGTTCATAAAATTTCATCTCCAAATTCTCCAAGATAGCCTCCTTTTGTTCTTGAGTCAAAGGTTTAACGGTTTGTGGTGAAATAGGTGGTGAATTAGATGATGACGATGATGAATTATCATTCTTTGGGGTGGAGGGTTGGGTTAATTTGTTAAGAGGTGCTTTCTTCCTACTAGCCTTTCCCATTTTAACAACTTCTTCCTTCCCTTCCTTGACTTCTTCCATTCCTTCACATAATTCCGCAAGCATCACATCTACCTCCTTCTCTTCTTCTAAATCGGTAATATCGATTCTCATTTCACCAAGTGCAAAATCAAGCTTACACTTAGTTGTAACAAGAAAATCCCTTCCAAACACTACCTCCGGCTCATCGGTGTTTCGATAATCTAGAACAACAAAATCAACCTTAAAAATGTGACCATGAATATTCACTTTCACATCTTTCACTTTCTTCCTTCCGAAATCTTCATAATCAAGTCGAACAAACCCAAGTTTATCTAACACATCTTCGGTAATATAATTATCTCCATACTCCATATTCAATTGTGCATCCCAAGCTTTGACTCCTTCCACACCACAAGGTGTAGCAAACCTCATGTGTGGTGCATCGAACTCCTTAGGGGGAGCTCTTGTGAACACAACAACCTTTATCTTCTTTGGCAAACAAACTCGGTTTCTCCCCAACTTCTTCTACCTTTTCAAGATCCATCTTAGCTTCTCCCAACATACTTTCCAAACGTTCCAAGGAATCACCCGAATCCTTGAACATTTCTTCCAAATTTCTCAAATACTCTGAAACTTCGTTCAAACTTTCCATCTTACTAAAGCAAATAATAACTATAACATAACCACAAACACAAAAATCCAAATCATTAGCATTAGGGTTAGTCATAATCGAAACATACTAAAAATTGAAATCATATCAAGTAAACCAACAAGTTTAAACACTCAAAACACTAAAACAACTAAAAATTGAAAAATTTTGAAAATTTTTACCGACACATTCATCCGATCGGTTTGCATATCCATCCGATCGGATGGTGAATTCGTAAAAACCCAAAATGGTCCAGCCGAATCGGATGCGGGCAACATCCGATCGGTTGGATCGAAATATAATTTTTTTTTTTTTTAATTTAACTTTAACGAAACTTAAATGATCTTTAATATTGTAACTAAGAAATAACTACAATTAACTAGTTAGAAATGAAAAGGTTAAACTAATAATTAATAACTTTAATTAAAATTAATCAACTACTCTAATAACTACTCTTTAAATCCAATTAATCACCAAATAATTATAAAAACTCTTCAATTACTCTATAACTACTAAATAAATATAGAAATTAAACTACCAACAAATTAACTAAACCATATATAAACATAAATTAACATAAAATGAAAATTAACTTAAACATTACTAATCATAACTTCTAAATAAGCAAATAAGCAATATTAGCAATCACTAAGCATCTACTAACATAAAGCAAACATTAAATACTAAAGAAAACAAAAACAACTAAAATTTAAAAAGTTTTACCGAGAGCTCCATCTGATCGGATGCAAATCCATCCGATCGGTTGGACCTAAAACCATTTTTTTTTTCTTTTTTTACTTTTAAACACGAATTTCTCAATCAAAAACTTATAAAACTACCAAATACAAACAAATCTATTCAAATAAAATCAAATTCAATCAAATCCCCGGCAGCGGCGCCAAAAACTTGATGTGCTCTACCATGTACAAGTTTTAAAATTTATAAACACGATTTATCCGGTTATCTATTCAACACATACGAGCAAGTATACTCGTCCGTAATAGTAAAGGTGGGTAAGTCGAGATCGTCCTAAGGGATTTGGTGGTTATTGTATTTAGTATAACAAGGTTTTGCAAAAAGGGTTGTCAATCCAATTTGGTGAAAATTCAAAAAGTAAATAGAATCCAATCAATCAAAAACATATACTTGTGTGTAATTCCTTAACCAATTGCATAGAGTATTCTACAAAGTTTGGTGTAACTTGTAATGATGCACAATTTCATATGAATGATTAACAATCAATGGTTTATATCATGAAGAATCATTACTAAGAATTCAATCTCCTAGTTAACTCCTTTTGGCCTTATTAACTATTATGACAATTCTATTAAACACTAGTTGTTTGAAAAGCAATTCTTATCTCATGAATTCCTACGAATCCTTTCGGCCTTTTTTCGTGATGAAATCGTTTGAAATCCATTTTAATGAGTAAATATGATGCTTGTCACACACCATATCCCATACTAATTCGTGACTAACGTTTTGGAATAAAACATAAAGAAAATCCTTTCGGCCTTTTTATTCTTTAAAATATTTTTACAAACAAATTAAGCAAGATTAGATATTATTCCAACAAACTCATAAAACAAGAAATGTTTTCATGCATCACTTTTTAAGATAAGAATACTCCAACAATAGTTACATCATACACACAAGTATACCAAAAATTACTCCATAACAATCATAATCAAACACAAGTAACAAACAATACTTTCATTAAACTCAAAGTAAAAGTAGTTCATTGTAAATAAACAAGATATACCTAGCTTAGGATTACAAGAACTAGAATCGTGGAACTACAGCAACCACACTCCTCCAATCGCCTACTATGACAAGTGAACAACTCCAAACTCAAACCAAACTATTGAGACTCGAACTCAAAGTTTCCTGGACGTTTTTACAGCACTTGTAGACTTTCGGGCAATAATAATAAGATAGTAAGGACTTTGGTGTAAGCCTTTTACTAATTTGGGGTGTCACACTTAGCATACATGCATATGGTTCATTATATAAGTGTAAGAACACTTATTCTTCAAGCCAAAACGTTCCTCCAGAGTTATTATCAAGAAATGATCGGACTCCAATGATTAATGGGAAGTAAAACCTTCATTTAATGCGAAATGGTAACTGCAGCTCTTCCCATCCGATCGGATCAATGACCATCCGATTGGTTGCTCACTTTGGCACATCCCAACCGAATCGGTTGCGGGTTGCATCCGATCGGTTGGACCCGTCCTGTACTCAAATTTTTGACTTTTCCTTGACTTTTCTTGTTGCATGCTTTATCCTTCATTTAAGTGTTGATTTCTTCCATAGAACTTGATATTTTCTTGATATATGAACATGGAAATCTTGTCACTATCAAGTCCTTGAGTCCTTTTGTGGTTTCTTTCTTGTCTCCATCTCGAAATATGCATAATCACTCCAATTCTTCGTCTTTTCATCATCTTTTCCTGTACTTGGCTACATTTACTTGCATATACACTTTTTCATGATTAAGTAACAAATACATACAATTATAACCAAATATGATGCACAAAACTAATGATAACGCAACTAAAAACATGCTCATTCTGAGCGTTATCAAACCCGGTATCTAGCTTTGTACCGGATAAAGTGTAAGCGACGTTAGGTTGGTTCTGCCTCGAACTAGAACTTGGTATCTAGCTTTATACCAGATAAATTGTTAGCGACGTTAGGTTGGTTCTATCTCGAACTAGAACTCGGTGTCTAGTTTTCTACGAGATAAAGTGTAAGCGACGTTGTGAAGGCTTCTCCTCCAAGATAAGGAGCTTGTGGGTGTAGTGTTTACAAACTCTCAAGTTGGGTAATTATTGATTTGTGTAGTATGTTTGGCGACCCTCGTGTTCCTAATTAGGTATAGAAAATAGGGTTGATTGTGAAGTGACCATCCAAACCCAATGTGCATGATTGACTAAGTGATGATCATTCCTTAGTTGTTGACCATATGACCATTAGGCAACCTCTAGTATGAATACCTAGTTAGAAGTGAGAGCCACGTTATTTAGTAATAGGTTACTAGCGTGAAGTTTTCTTCCATGAGCCCTTGCATTCACCAAATGCAAGCTATTACACGTGACCAGACCAAGGCGTGTGTCAATAGGTGTAATACGCACATGAGTGTTAAAGGAGTTTACTAAAGCATATTTCTCAAGTCAGTAGATATTTCATTAGCCTATCGTTGAATCCCCGCATTTTGGTAGTGTTGAAGCTAGGGTAGTACCTCAATTGCTAGTTATTATTGACCATAGAAAGCTAGCTTATTAGGTCGCAAGGGATGTGACCATCACCCTTGTGTAAGAATTGACCATAGGACTATTTACACTAGATTCAAAACTTAAGAAGTATGGGAAAAATCTAACGTGTACCAAGCTAAGGTTAAATGTTAGATAGGTCTAAGAATGCACATTAGATCATGACAATTATCATCTCCATTAGTTGTTTTCCAGAAAACCGTCCCATTTGATCATCCAGTACAACTCAACATAATCACAGGATTCAAATCATAAATTGCTATTTCATTAGATAGCTAGAAATTACTCACCGTTCCTGAGGATGACCTCGGACTTACCATACCCTCACTACGTACGATCGGGTACATTTCCTGTTAGTATATGTGTAGATCAGTAGGTAGACAAGTATTATAAATGTACAACCTGATCTCGCGTATCATTAACTAACAACCTTTTCAGATGCTAATCATGCAGGTTTCTTAGATACATGCAAAAGTTCCTTTGAAGGTATATTAAATGTTGGTGAGCTGGCAATCAAAGAAACAAGACTGCACTGCCATGTCAAAAGCAGAAGCGGAATACGTGGCAATGTCTGCATGTTGTGCTCAAGTGATATGGATGAGACACCAACTCATGGACTATGGATTTGTTTACCACAAAATTCCCATGTATTGTGACTCAAAGAGCGCCATTGCCATCACCTGCAATCCAGTTATGCACTCCCGTACCAAGCACATCGCAGTTAGATACCATTTCAACAAGGACTTGGTTTGCAAATCCGTAGATTAAAGGGAGTGAAAGTGTCAAATCTCAAAAGTTTAGTCTATATATAACCCTCCTCTCCTTCTCCGATATACATTTTCCTAAAATTTTTACACATACAAAATTGGAGGAACTCTCTCACACATGCATTTTTTCCAAGTTTTCAATCTACTTGTATTTTTCACAAAAATTAAGTTACTAACACCTTTATTATACCATTTCTTATTTATTCTCAAATTTTTGTTAAGATCCAACGGATAAATTGTTAGGCTTGGAGTTTAGGGTTTAAGTGCTCCAATTTAGGCATTGTTGAATCCTTAAGTTCTAGTCTAATTAAATAGTTGAGATAGGTTAGGAAATAGGTTATGATCACTCGATTGAAAGGTTTGCAACATAAACATCAACTGATTGGTGAATCGGATAATTTAGGATTGACGAAAATTCATTTTTTGGTCCAAGTGTTTATGGAGATGCTTGTTGTTTTTTTTTTTGGATGTTTAGAATAGCTTATAAAAACATTTATGTGATTAGGAATCATCAGTAGGGAAACTTAGACAAAACTAGGAAAATCTGGAAAATTATGCGTTTCTCCAAGTTCTAAGGAATTATTATGATGTTCTCCGAGTCTGTCATAACTTATGATGTTCTCGAGTTCGTCAATTTTTTAAAGTTCTCCGAGTATTTAGAAATTCCACCATCTTCGAGTTTATCAGATGGATTTCTCTGAGTCTGTGCAAACTCCGAATTTGCCCGTCTAATTTTCAAAAGTTTTAAAAATCCTCCGAAGTTTTCCAAATTTGTCCGAGTTTGTAAGACTTTCTTCGAGTCTCTAATTTTTTTATTAAACTCCGAATTTGCTGAACTTAGTTCTCCGAGTTTCAAAATTTTCTAATATTTCCAAAATTTTTGAGTTAACAAGTCCGAATTTATTTTATGCTAACATATACTTGTGTATGCAATATTCTGTGTGTTGTTTTTCTCAGAATTCACGCTCAATCACATGAAGTAGAACAACAACAACAACCCACTATCTCCTGGGAGGAAATTTTCCCAAGTACTTATGATGTCACCATCGTTCAGAACAACCCTCTAGTTAATCTGAACCATCTTCCGTGTGAAGATTCTTGTCAAGTTATGGTAGAGATACTCAAGAGGCACACATGCAGAAATCTTTTCACAAGAACTGCTTTGATTTTAGAAATCTACATTCACCAATTGTATAGTATTCAAGTAAGCAAGGATGAGCAGACAATCACTTGCACTCTGGATAAGCAGGATATTCAAATCACTATGGATACCTTACGTGCTGCTCTACAACACTCACTAGCTATTAACAAAAATAACACAAAATATCTACCTACCCCCAAGCAACATTGTCTTAAAGTTCATCAAAGACATTAGATACGATGAATCTACAAAAAAAATCACCTCACACTCAAAAGTTGATCGAAGATTTATCCCAAAACCTTGGTTAACCATGTACACAATCATCAACAGGTGTACAACGGGCAAAGATACTGGCCTCGAGAACCCCCGACTTCCGTATCTACAAATCTTCTGTGGGCTAGTCAACCTTAAACACATTGACTATGCTAGCCTTATTTGGGATGACATACTATTTCAACTCATCACCGCAAGAACAAACGAAATGTCAAGATCCCTTTTGTCCATTTCACTAAACTGCTACGTTAGACTTCATGGAATTTTTTCCAAACATTGCTAGAAGAACTGAAGAACCATTTCACTCTCACGTGCGAGTTGATCTCATCAAAAGGGTCAACATTCATAAAACCAACACGAGGAACCAGGGAACTAGAATTCCTGATATATTGGTAACTACTTTAGTAAGGGCAACAGAAGCATACAGTAAGTATGATGAGGCTCAGAAAGCAGGGTATGTTGGGGTCCATAAGGAAGCAGCCAAGAGTGTGGGTGTCGGTATGAGGAAGACAAGAGGTAGGAAAGCGGCTAGTGATTCAGGTAGTGTAACAAAGCAGCCTGCCATACCAAAGAAGAAGAAAATACCTCTTGTTCCTAGCTGGAATTTATAATTTTTAGAATTTTATAAGTATTTTTAAGATTTTACAAGAAACTGGTTGTTGGAAAAGTCACAAATCTGAGTCCGAATCTTGAAGCACTTATTTGAGCACTTTATACTCCAAATAATAAACTATGGTAGTTTTATCTTTTGTAGACAAGACCTAGACCTAACCACAACAACTTGAATCAATCAAAGAGGCTAAGTAATGAAGAATTTATGGCCCGGTGAAGTTGAGTTAATTTTTTGTCTAAAACTGTAACAACAGGTCAGCCTATAAATGAGTATAAATGGACACCTAAAACATGTTTCATAAACTGAGGCCTTGATTTCTTAAAAGTATAATTCTTTACCCACGTTTAGGGATTTGAATGACCAAAATTGGGCAAAAAACGAAGAAGTTACGCCCATTTAAAGTCGGAATTAAATTTCGATCAGTAACCTTTTTAGTAGTTTTTGGAACAAAAAACACGTTTTACTTGTTTTTTTTAAACGATTTGACTTGCGAAACCATATAAAACTTCAATACAAGTGTATAAAGGTGATAAAACTTTATAAAACTTATATCCATATAGTACATGTCGTATCGTTCCTAAGGCGGCTTATTTATTTAGGCCGCGGTTAGGATTTTGCTCGTTGAACTTAAGTATTATTTCCCGTATTCACCACTTGATTAAGGTGAGTTTCATGGCCCCACATTTACTTGTTTTATACTCATTTTTGAAATACTTTGGGGTGAGAATACTATGCTTTCTTTTACTTATGGAAACAAGTACATTAAACCTTTACGGATTGCCTAAATACCCGTTAACCAACGTTGGCCCCCACTATCATGAACCATTAATTACTTTTTAAGCACGGATATTGTAAATATATCTATTGGGGTTGACCCTCCCCTCCTCCCCCCCCCCCTCCCCACGTCCGGGTAAGTAATGCTTACTTGATTTTCATATGAAACATAAGTATTTCATTTGGGAACTTTGGGTAATCTTGGGTTAGACACCTACCGGGGTAACAACTTGTAACAACGTATACTTTAAGGATTTTGTGTCATGAGCTTAGATCAATCGTAATACTTTTATGTGATATTGTATTTGTTATAGTAGTCACACCCAGAAATCTTGTGGTCCACTTTTACCTTTACTTAAACCTATGAATTTACCAACATTATGTTGACGTTTTAGCATGTATTTCTCAGGTTCGTAATTTGCATGGTTTGGCTTGCATGGAGTTCATCATAGAGTCGCCGATGGCGGTTGCATTCATGAGGATTTACTACATTGACTTCATATCATTTGATTATGTTTTGAAAAACTTCCTTTTATTTGTTATGAAACTTGTGAATTTATTGTGTTGAAAACCTTATTTATTTTTAATGAATCAAATGTTGTATTTAAAACGACTCATGTAGAGGTTGTTCTTTATATCTTGTCTTTGTGCTATGAACGTCATACCCCCGGTTACCTATCTTCTGCGACATTTTGGGGGTGTGGCAGTATAACTACTCATTTTGTAAATGACAGGTTTTCATTTGTCATCATGTATATTATGGTTTTATAACTTTCTGTAGCGTCAAGTTCAACTTTTGGCAAAACGAGATTTTGAAACGGAAGGGAACAGATCCCATAGGACTCAGTGACTCACGGATCTATTTTGGATCCGTGTAACTATTTGGATCCGGACGTCAGGACATATAAAAAAACCATTCAGAGTATAGGGGTTTCAAAATCGTAGTCAACGATACTACTAACCTTAGACATGATGAGAGAATGGGGTTTGAATTGAACAATAATCACTTGTATGGGTTAGTTGAATGATAAACGGTCGGAATGGAAATGGCTCGGAGGAAAGAAAGGTGGAAGAACAAAATTGATATGAAAAGAAATTAGGGCTAAAATTAGAATGAAAAAAAATAAATAAATAACTTATTACCTTATTTTTACCAATGGTTGTTCGTAATAGCTTCACAATACTTTCATAATTAATATGACACGTGATGCGATAGAAAAGCACGTGGGATACAAACATGAATCCCTTTTAAAAAGAAGGGTTTCGCTATGAACCATAAACTATCGTAATGTTACCTTATCTTATCGTCCAATTGAGAATGGTAATACCGGACCTGCCAGGAACCTTTAGAATTGAACGAAATGGATGTCGAAATGTAGATTCATGAGCAATTTTTAGAATTACTTTCATATGTTTTAGTTGACAAAGGATGAAGAAATTTTCCAAAAGGAAGAAAAACAAGGATTGACTAATTGTTAACAGTGTAAAGTGTCATGAAGAGTTGACATCACTGATGCAAAATGCATTACGAAAGCACAATATAGGTAGTTCACATAAATGTGTCATAGTTTTAGCAATATGACACAAATTTGAGTCAAGTAGAAAATAAGTGTCATCTTGAATATGAGTTTTGCAAATTTCCCTTTTAAATTTAGTTAGTGTGACTGGCTCACTAAACTTTGTAACACCAATTTTTGAACGAATCCTTTTAATGCTATCTCCTCGAACTAGTTTGATCTTTTGGCTCTAGTTCCTTGTGTTGGGCCAATTTAATGGCCAATGGTCTCTGACTAGGATTTGAAATAAATTAGGCTAAGTAAAGAAGACTATTTGATAATGAAATTAGAGAGCATTTCAAGAAGACTCGCTGACAATGAAGTCAGCGAGCAGCTCCAGCAGAAGTTCAAGTCATTGACATCGTCAAGTTTTCTTGAAGACATACTCCCTATGTGATGTGAGTCAGCCAGTATTTAAAAGGAACTATAGCTGAAGTATAAAGGTTCATCAGGGGTGGCAATACCCTAATGAACCTCTCAGCTCACTCATTAGACCAACAGAGCATAACTCTTATCCTTAGAAGTTTAGGCGGGACTTTTCACTAATATGTTTGAGCGGGACAAAGTGAAAGTCAAACTTACATGAGTTGGTGATAAAACAGTGAACAGTTGTATGAGTTGGTGATAAAACAGTGAACAGTTGGCGGAACTGTTCATAAAAGCAATGAAGGGTGGTTTCCCAATATAGATGCATTAAATGCACGATGTACTTTTTTGTAACTTGTCCATTAGATATGTGACATGCATCCACCTACGAGCAACTACCTCTTACTAGTATAAATAGGAATGTTGGTCAGAGTAAAGTCTTTGTCGCTTCATTTTATATTGTTATACTTATTGAAGTTTTACTCCCTTATTAAACTTATAAGAATCTCTTAGAGATTACAAATTCACTTGCAAACTTAGTAATATAAGTTTTCATGTTTAGAGAGTTGGTTATACATTGTCATTTAACTTAGTGTTTTTCGCACAACGCTTTGTAATTCTTTAGTTCATATCAATAAAGGATTATACATTGAATGTCACTTAAATTGTTTTAACAAGTGTTTTACTTAATTGACATTATTTGGGACAAACACCTTGCCAGGTGCTTTTAAATGTTGCCGCTAATCTATACTACATATAAGGAGTGAATACATATTCTTAAAATCTTGAATCTTGAAAACTTAAATTAGTGTAAGCTGCCTAAATTACTCTTAAGTATCACTTAATACACCTTAACCTTGATCAAATCTAAACTTGACAACTTTTAAAAAATACACACTATATTAATTTTAAAAATACACGCTTTTAATTTCATATAGCACACGCTTTGCATCAAAGGTCAAATCAGAATAACGATTTCGCAAATATAATTATTTACCGCTATAAAATGTCGCGGGTATACGAGCAATAAATTAAAAGTGACAAAAGGTGATGAAGAACAAACAAATTTTGAATCAAGACTAAATATTTTATTATTATTATTATTATTATTATTATTATTATTATTATTATTATTATTCTTATTATTATTATTAATACTAAAACCTAACGTACACGTTGTTAACGATGGAAATGCAGAATATTACTTTCATTAACATAATGTCAACTTATTTTTTGGAACAAAACAATACAGTCTCAGAATTTACCAACAAATTTCTATTTTTTAGCTTTTCTTGTTTCGAATAACGAAAATGTAAATGATATTTAGATCTAAAACATAAGCCTCCATCAAAAAATATTTTATATAATAAAACAAAACCCTAAGTGGGGACTTTTTCATTTCAAAAAAATCAAATCATTCCTTATTAAGTAATATTTTAATTATTATCATTATTTTTTTCTAAAGGTAATTAATAATAACCCCTAAATATTTCTTTATTTAGAAAAAAGAAAATATTAAAATTCTCAAACCGTCTGATTAGGTAAAAAAAGGTTTAAAAGTATATGTGTCAAAAATGAGAAACATAAAACTTACAAAAGGAGGGGGTGAATTAAAAAAGTTATAGGGTTGTAAATGTTAATTCTTGTTATAATTCTTATGTTAAATGCTTTAAGGCTGTTAAATTTATTGATTAAACTTAATTTAAACCATTAAGTATTGTGTTGATCGTAGTGTTAACAAATTGGATGGACACCTTTGAAGTGAGATTTTAATTCTTATCATGTGCTTTGAACAATCATTGCTTTCATTGCAGAAGAACACTAAAAGTTTCTGGAAGTTAAAAAAAAAAAAAAAAAAAAAAAAAAAAAAAAAAAACGAATGTCCTTCTTCAATGATAGCCCCTCCCAAACCCTATTCCCATTCTTCTCCAACCACCCAATCGTATGAGAGAAAAACCGAAAAAATCACATCACCAAATTGGAATATCAAACTTCCAATTAAAGCCCAAAATCATCATTAAGTATCATAATTGCGATCAAAGTTATTGAATTAGTTTAAATTAATCCTGGTCAAATTCAACTTTGTTGGGATTTAAATATCATAACAATTATATAATTAAACAAATAAACATCAATAACACACAACAGAAACATAAATATCAAATACTCATAATTAATTAACTGAAGCATAAAAGTCAACTGCATTTTACTTAAATCTTTCAACAAGCATCATCAATTATAATGGTAATACTCATTATATTCAATTGCTATTCCCTTTCTCATTCCTTAATATCAACCAAGCACCCCCTAATTAATAAAAGTACGTTATTGAAAATTTTAGAAAAAACTCCGCGCGTGCGCGGGCATTATAACTAGTAAAAAGAAAAACAAAACTGAAAAAGCTAGGAAATATTTGAATAGAAATAAGGATTACTTTACTTCATGAAGATTAGGGTTATTTAATATCTTTCGTAAGCATAGAACACAAAAATCAGTAATAAAAAGGAAAGTTGTGGTGTATTTTGGTTCATATAGGTGGTTGGAGTTAGAAATTATATCTACTACAATGGTATGTACGTCTTCAATTTTGCCTGTTTGCCACCCATATCTTTGGTACAATGTATGGAGTCGAGTTATTTTAGAAACCAAACATTCCTCACATACCAAGGGACTCATCCCCACCATCCATCTAAAAAGAAATCAATGATTGAGATTAAAAGCATTTAATATTTCACCCATTTTTTATAATTTAAATATCTCTTAAACCGTTAATCGTTAAGCGAAAATAATTACACCATCGCGACAAGCATTTAATTATCTTTCTATAGACGGGCATTTTGATATACTTTCGACAAAAAAAAAAAAAATTCATTTTTTTCACGTTTTTTTTCGTAGCCGAAAAAATCATATATGATATATCATATATGATATTACATATCATATATGATATATATGATATATCATATATGATATTACATATAATATCATATATGATATGTAATATCATATATGATATATCATATATGATATATCATATATATCATATATGATATATCATATATATGTAATATCATATATGATATATCATATATGATATATCATATATATCATATATGATATGTAATATAATATATGATTTTTTCGGCCACGAAAAAAAACGTAAAAAAATGAAAAAAAAAAAATTGTCGAAAATATATCAAATTGCCTATCTATAGAAAGATAATTAAATGCTCGTCGTAACGGCATATTTTTTTTCGCTTAACGATTAACGGTTTGAAAGATATTAATATTTGAAAAAAAAGGATGAAAGTGTGTTTTTTAAATTGTTGGGATTAATCTCATCCATTAGATCAAATAAAGATGGAGGGTGGAGATTAGTCCCTTGGTATGTAAAAAAAGTTTGGTCCTCAAATGATCTTAAATCCAATGTATTTGACCAAAGATATTCAATATTTGAACAAACTTTACAGTTTTCGTATGGGTGGTTGTTTCGATTTAAAAAAGTTACCATTAATGTATGTTGAATTTTAAAGGTAGTTGAGGGTTGGGATCCAAGATCCATATTTCTATTGTTTTTTTTTTTTTTTTTTTTTTTTTTTTACATAATGCACCATATTCCACCTTGTTTCGACCAGACACACGAAAGTAGAGACCATGGGACACATGCATGCCAATTTGGCTGACGCACAAAACCATGTGAGTTTGTGATAAAGCACATTAATGAAAGTTTCATGTTGGTATTTAAAAAATATCTGAAAGGTTCACGTTGAAGATAGCATGAATTAAATGGTTGATGAAACAAATGGATGCGAATCAAGTGTCCATCCCATGCTTGATCTTCCCGGGTTTTTTCTTTTTTCTTTTTTCCTCTCTCTGTTTTAAGAGAGCAAATGCTTCTTTATTATGATGAGATTAAGTTCGAGCCGATGCTGTTTCCCATTTTGGGTCTTGACAAGGTTCGGCTTGCTTTCGCTTGGGTAATGTTTGGTGGGTTGCATGTCCTAGACAAGCTGTAACCATTCTAGGGCGATAATTTTATGAAGTAAAATGTTCTGAAGATCTTAACTATAATTGATACTAAAAAGGTAGGCCTAGCTTACAATGTGGTTAAAACAGTTGTAAAAAAGATTGGTGAACATAAACTTTATCTTTGCTATATGTAAAAAGAAAACCACATCTTTAAAACTTCAAAAGTGAGTAAAAGGTTTTGACAAAAATACTCCCGCAATGTTTAGTGGTTTTAAATTTAAAACTTGTGATTCATTTACAACCAAAATAATAATAATAATAATAATAATAATAATAATTAAAAATAAAAAAAATAAAAAATAAAAAAAATAAATAAATAAATTGAGTTATGTATGTTCACACGAATAGGCAGGAGCCATCATCGTTTATGCTTAAACTGTTGGTTTTTAAATTTGAAAATTTTGTTTCAGTCTACAATCAAAAAAAGGTTGACATAAGTGTCACCCGATTTTATTTTTCAATCATTCAATTGCAGTTAGCTAATTTCATATATAGTTCACATATCCTACTATATATTATACAAACATTTTCACAATCCATCATTCGAAGAAGAAGATAGAGGAAAAAAGAAGTTTTAGAAGAAAATGAATAAGATGAATGCTCTAACTATTGTTGTTAATGTTGTTGAACAAACTTTTAGCCAAGATGAGGTTAATGTAAGAGAGTAATATTTTGTTTATTATGATTTTGTGTTTTACCAATCGCTTACTAATTTAGGGGTTGTTTGATAAAACAAAACGATTTTGCGCCGAATGATTTTGAATTGCTGAATGATTTAAAAACTCTAAATGAATTTGGTTCTGGACGAGAACATGTTGTTTGATAAATACTCTGAATCAAACAAGTAATCTATTGTTTCAACCTTTTGTATAGATTTTTTTGTTTGATATTGTTTTCAAAATTAGTTTCTTTATACAATCTTTTTTATTTGAACATTAAAATAAATTAAAGAAACCTAAGCAACATTACATGATATCACTACTTGCTATGGAATTAATTTCAATAGAAAAGTTATCAACATAAATAAAATTTACAGGTGAATCATAAGCAGCTTTTGCTACATAATAATTGTATAGTGAGACGTGGACCACTATATCTTGTTTTAAGAATTATTTGCTTTTTCATATCGCATAGACATTGTTTTCTCAAATACTGTGTTGCCCATTTATAAACAACCAATAACGTTACTCGGATATTATGCTATATACTTCAATCGTTCTTTAAGGTTTAGACCAAAATGAATGCAAACACATAAAAAATGTTGAATTTTTGGGTGTTTTTATTTACATACACAATAACTGGTGCTTATATTTTGATATTTATAATCTCGTATATACATTGTATTTTTAAAACAACATATATGTTGTATTTTTAAAAATATAAAATCTAGAGGGTATAAAGTATAAGGGGGTATTTGTTTATTTTTTAAGTTATTAAAAAACATGAAAACTAATAAGTTTACACTTAACTTCATATAATTATTTAAAATTCAACTACTAAAGTTTTATTAATTACATATTTATTTTAAGTTTTTGTTTTCACAAATTTGACACCTATATTTTTGTTTTTTTTTTTTTTTTTTTGTCTCCATCAAATTTATCAAAGTTTGACCAATTTTTTTTTTTTTTTTTTTTTTTTTTTTTTTTTAAATTTTGCTTTCAATTGGCCAATATAAATGCTTGATTTTGTCACCTGTCAAAATAGAACAAGCCGATTAACCCAATTTTTTTCTCAATAAGATTATGTTAGCAGATTACTTACGAAATAGTATAATTCTTTTATTATATAAAAGATGAGCATCACTTATGTATAAATATTGTTTGCCTTTTATTAGCAATATCTTGAATAATAAGAGTTTCTCAAAAAGTGGAAGAAAAAATGTTGGAGCAATTGAAATTGGATCAATGGGAGAGCTCGATTTAGACACATAGGCGAAATGAAGCATTCTTATTGCCTAATAAAAGTCAAAATTGGCTTCAATTTGATCAAACTCTTATAAATTTCATCCAACAATAAAAATATATATAGAAACACATGTGTCGATTTTTAAAAGAATACAAAAGAAAATGAGTAATTAATAAAACTTTAGTTGTTAAGCTTTTTATAATTTATATCCATTTAAGTAAACTTATCAGTTTTAAGATTTTATAATAACTTTGTAAATTTAATAAACACCCCATAGACTTTCTATTTAAAAAAAAGTACAACATATATGTTGTTATTTATAAATATTATTATCATTATATATTAAATTAATGTATACACATGGAATTATGAATATTAAAAATAAAGGCACGAGTTACTGTGATATGTAAATGAATACACAAAATTATACATATACGAAAGACTCATGTTATTTCTCTTATGAGATTAAGTAAGGATATTCAAAAAAATATTATTTTTACTAACCGCATTCAATAACGACTCGTGTTATTCCTCTTTATAAGTTTAACTCACGTGTACAAGGTTTAAAAATTAAATACGGCTAATATTATTATTAACGGTAATATGCATATCAAAATGAAGGCACGACCTCACGGATTACTGTGAGATAAAAATGCATACTCAAGATTGTACATATAGCAACGACACATATTTTTCAAGGGTCATTATGTGTTATGCCAGTTAAACTTAATATTTAAATTTAAACAAAATCAGCCTAAACACCGTGCCCGTTAAATACAGTCAAATCCTTCGTGCAAGAAAATTTATACAAAATATTAATTGTTATTAACATATAATGAAAAACTTATTTGAAAACCCGCACGTGCACGAGTATTCTAACTATATAAGTATAAAAGATTTAATATAATTTTATATATAAAAAGAAACTTAACAAAACTATAGATTTATTAATTGTCACAATATTTAAATTCAAAACAAAGTTATTGAAATATTATTACACGTTATATTAAAATTCAGTATTTAATTATTATTATTAGGGTTGTAAATGAACTGAACGTTCAGTGAACATTTCATGAACCGTTCGGTAAAAAATTCGTTTATGTTCGTTTATTTATTAAATGAACGAACATGAACAACAATTTATGATCGTTTAGTTAAATGAACGAGCATGAACAAAAGTCACGTCTATTTATTTATGTAATGACCAAGAATCGTCTTTTAACAACTTCTGGAGGTCGAGGTTGACTAAAATAGAAGAGATCCATGGTTCGGTTTAGAGAGAGAGTAGAGAGAAGGTGGAGATAATGAAAAACCGGATTTTATTGCTTTGGATAAGATTTTTCATCCACACCCTTCAAGTGAATACTTGAAGGGTATTTATATGCCTTACATGACAACTTTGCTAATATTACATTTTCAGTCCTTGCACTATATGCAATCTAGTTGTCTACTTCCAATTCACGTAAATATCGCCCAGCTTCATTTCTAACAATCTCCCTCCAGCTGGAGATATACGTGAATTGGTTACAATGATTCCTAACAATTACATAACAATGATAAAGCAGTGCTGAAGTAGAGCAGTTTCCTTTTGAGGATGTTTTCACAGCTCTTGATCTTCTCGTATCTTTCTCAGCTTGCTTGACTTACTTGCAGAATCACTGTAATGACCTAATTGGGTTATAACTCCCTCCCAATTAGTGAGGCATTTTCTTTTACATGCTCCCTCCCAAATTGACAACCCGTTTGATATAGCCCTGATGCTTGTAGAAGAAGTTTCTCTGAAATCTTGCCAAATTGTCTTCAGTCTCTTGCACAGCGGAAAATGGATTATAGACTGATGACTTGTAACTTCTTCACAGGTTTCTTTGGGGAGCATCATATCGACATCTTCAGCTCACTTAGAATGCTTCCAGTTCTTCAATAAACAGCCCCGATGTACACATTTCATACATTTCTCCCTCCAGGATGATGACGATCTTTCGGACTCATCCTACATATATGTACATAGACATATCAACTAGAAGCAACAAACAAATCAATACCCCATGAGTTGATGTCGATAACTATTCTCTCTACGATTCTTTTAGGATCAATCTCTTCTCAAACCTCTTGTATCAAATCAACGGCCTTTTGTAGTGACTGCTGATGGAGAAACCCACTATGACGAACTTGAGACTGAAGTAAAGTAACCCAGACTTGTGACTTAAACTTGCACGAACGTGTGACTAGGAACCTATACTGAGCACTACAATGTAACTCCTTATAGCATAGGTCGTTTCATATACCCATCCATCCTTCCTTAACTGTATATGAACATCTCTTGAATTATCCACATCTTTGTGTGACACTGAGTACTACAACGTATCTCCTTTAAGTGATAGTTAACTAGGTCTTCGTCCATCCACCCCTTGACCTATGAAAACTAGATAACCCAAGACTTAATCACTATTCTATAAATGCTCAAACAAGGATCTCGAAGAATCATGCATCCAACTAACCCCGATATCTTCAAGATACTAAGTACACGTACCCGTGATATTCCACTTCAACTTCAAGTAAGTAATAATGAATCATCCTTGTAGTTACAGTTGATAATTTAGCCATTGTCATTTGATTGCGATTCTTGATCAGGATCTTCTCGGCTATACGTGGTGATGTTGACGGTGTAGGCCAAAAATATCATTTGTGATTTAGGTGTGAAAAATGCCATAAAATGACATTCTAATGATGCAGGAAAATTTTGAGTTTTAGAAATTTTTACGCCGAAAATTCCCTGAAAAATCCGAATTTTGGGCCAAAATTTTCACTCTTGTACCAGAATTTGGATCTCGCGTAAAAATTGACTGTTAAGTCATTCTCAAATTTAAATTTTACTCAAATTTTCCGCAAAATACCTTTTTTTTTTTTTTTTTTTTTTTTTTTTTTTTGCAATTGCGAGATGAAGGTCCATTTGCGAGAGGAGCTAGAATTGCGAAAGTCTGACCCAATTGTGAAAGATGGTGAATTGCGAAATCAGCTCCAATTACGAGACCAATTGCGAAAAGCAATTGCGAGACCAATTGCGAAAAGCAATTGCGAGACCAATTGCGAGAATGACCAATCCGAAACAATTGCGAGAAGCAATTGCGAGACCAATTGCAAGAAGCAATTGCGAGACCAATTGCGAGAATGACCCAATTCCGAAACCAATTGCGAAATAAATTCCGAAATCAATTTCGAAAGAGCACCTATCACAATCTTATACAAGAATGCGATATTTTCTGATTTGCGAGAAGCATAGGAATTGTGAAAGGCAGCAATTGCGAGAGGCAGAAGCAATTGCGAGAGAGTGGCAATTTCGAAACTTTCCAACCACTCTTGACTTTTTGGCAGACCAATAATTCACCCACTTATCCAAAAGTAGATCTAACCACTCTTCACCAACAATTAACTGATGAAGATCCACCAAAAATAACGCAAATCCCACACCCTTCGAATCCCTTTTTTCACGATTAAAACACCGCAAAAACCACTAAAAACTCTCGTACAGCTAATAACGAGACCAAAAGCTTGAAGCTTTTTATCAAAAACTTTCTAAACACCTCGAAAAACACAAAAAGCTTCAACCTTTTTTCACAAAAATCACATTATTAACTACTGATGAACAGTAACGAGATAAAACACACTTAACTACTGATGAAAATACACCACGATTCGCCAAGAATCTCCCAAGTTTGCTCTGATACCAATTGTAAGGAACAAGAATCGTGTTTTAACATCTTCTGGAGGTCGAGGTTGATGAAAATGGAAGAGATTCATGTTCGGTTTTAGAGGGAGAGTAGAGAGAAGGTGGAGAAAGTGAAAACCGGATTTTATTGCTTTGGATAAGATTTTCACAACCACACCCCACAAGTGAAGACTTGTGGGGTATTTAAATGCCATACAAGACAACTATTAGAGTATTACATTTTCAGTCCTCGCATTTTATGCATACTAGTTGTCTATTTCCAATTCACGTAAATATCGTCCAACTTCGTTTCTAACAATCTCCCTCCAGCTGGAGATATACGTGAATTGGTTACAATGATTCCTAACAATTACATAACAATGATAAAAGCAATGCTGAAGTAGAGCAGTTTCCTTTTGAGGATGTTTTCACAGCTCTTGATCTTCTCGTATCTTTCTCAGCTTGCTTGACTTACTTGCAGAATCACTGTAATGACCTAATTGGGTTATAAGCAATGCCAAAGTCACGTCTATTTATTTATGTTCATGAACGTCCGATTATGCGTTCGTTAACATTCATTTATGTTCATTTATTTATTTATGTTCGTATATTATATATTTTAATTGTATAATTTTAATATTAGTTTGTTTAAACAAAACAACACTTATACAACAATATTAGATGCATAATTTAATAAAGTTTATGTTGGTTTGTCTATATTCATTTATGTTTGATCGTTTATGTCCGTTTAGCGTTCGTATAGTGTCTTAATGAACGAACATGAACAACTCATTTCCTTAATAAACGAACATGAACAAGAAAATCCGTCCGTTTAAGCGTTCGTGTTTGTTTATTTGTCCGGTTAAATTTAAATAAACGAACATGAACAAGGCTCCGTTCGTGTTCGTCTGGTTCATTTACAACCCTAATTATTATATCTGCCCGAACCCACCGGTTCTAAAACTAGTTGTAATGTAAAGATAACATGTTATTGGGTATTTATGTTTTTTACTATTGAAACCGTAAGGTCTTGTGATCACTTTTTTGTTTATTAATGACAGGAGAAATATTTAAGCAGATGTTTTGTTTGTTATCTATTGATAATTGATGTTTTATCAAAACGAGCAACATATCTAAGCAAAACCAACATCTATTAGTTTTCTTTTGTTTTTCTCTTAGAATTTTGATGATTTCTTGTGGTTAAAGATAGTTTTCATTATTGATAGTTTGGAAAGATGGAGTATGAGTGTGAGTGTGTATGTTTGTGTCTTTAGATTGGTACAAATAATAAGTATGAGTGTGTATGTTTGTGTCTTTAGATTGGTACAAATACACTTAAAAGAGAAATACTCGTTTCACATGTCACTAGGTTATGTCTTGATACTAGAACTAAATGAGATTCAAAGGTTCCATGTTTTATAATATATTCAATGATTATCTGCGCATAATGACGTATACCAGCGATAATGTATAGTCACATTAATTTGTGTGTGCATTTTTTTATGTATATTTGGGTGTGGAGTAACTGAGAGTGAAAAAAGGTTAATGGTTTAAATTGTACTTACAAATTTAAAATTTTCATATATTGCATTGTCTTTTATAAGTAGGGGTATTTTAGTCTTACAACATTACTCATTTTTAAGCTTTTAAGTTTTAAGCAAATATGTTCTCTTTATATGTTGTACATATATCTTTTTATTCTTTTTATATAATAAAACAAAACCCCAACTGGAGACTTTTGCATTTCAAAAAACTCAACTTTCCCTTATTAAGTAATATTTTTTTAAATTTGATTTTTGTTTTTGGATTTTGAAAAATAACTAAACCTAATTATTTCCTTATTTGCCTAAAAATTAGAAAAAAATCGTTTTTGTGCTTATATGTACAAAACACATAAAAATACACATGGATCTCTATGTTATTTGTTCATAATCGGAGAGGAAGAATGTTACTAAAAAAAACACGGATGCCACTTAAATCCATACATTTTTTCATTCCCCATGTGCTTCACTCATCCCTTCTTCTTCTCACAAAATAATAACCCATCGAATGAGACGCAGATTAGTTGATCAAAACCCTAAACGTTTCCTTCCCAAAACCCTAAATCAAAAGTTGTTTTTTTTTGGCAGGTTACAAAGTTGGCAGGTTACAAAGTCGATTCCACACTATTTTTGGCAGAAAACATTGTTATCTTTCAAGGTTTACCTCATCATACATCAAATAAAATATATCCTTTAAAGGTAGATACATACTGGCCGTGCTCGTGATATGTGTCTAAATACACATATATTTACCTTGTTTAAACCCACATAAACAGTCAAAAACACTTTGAAAAGTCTCAAAAAGACAGAAAAATATTTAGACTGTGTTTTATTCATAAATTGTCAAATCTAGTCCCTAGTTATTCAAAACATGGAAATTTTTCATAAAAGGCCCTCAGGGATTTTCAAGTTGTCAAAATTAGCCTTATAAATTTCAGTTTTGCAAAAGGGCAACTTTAGTCCCTAAAATTTCAATGATTGACAGAATTTACCCTGGACATTTTAAATTGGAAAATTAACATTTTTGGTCCTTTGGTAAATTAAAATTGTCAAAATTGGTCCTTGTGTTAACATTGAAATTGTTACAGGTTCTGCCCCTCTACTTTGCAGAAATTACAATATTGGTCCTTGGGCTTTAATCCAATACAAACCAAATCCGGACCCTTATTATTAAAACCCAAATAAACCCTTAAATCCCAACCCAATATATAAACAAACCCAACACCCCCTTTTGTATTTCCAGGCCCAACCAAACCAAGCCCACCCCGTTATTTATATATAATACCAGTCAAACCAGGGTCAAACCCAGACCTGGTTTGCCTTCTCCCTCCCAACTCGCCAAAACCAGACACATATACATACCACCCTGGTTTTCTTTCCACCTCACACCCCCAGCTGTCTACCCACTCCCCTCCACCTCCACAACCTCCCAAACTCCCTTAATTGCCCTTAAATCCCTCACAAGTTACCCCATCTGGCAAAAGGACTTTTCCCGCCAAAAAGCAAATGGGACGAACCAGATCGATTTTAACCAATCCAACGGGTGGGAATGAATCAGAAGAGAGAGATGAAGCCTTTGGGTTGATATTAAAAGAGAGAAGAAGCAGGAATGAAGAGTATTAGTGTAGCTTTAGTGTAGTTTAGACGTAGGTAGTGTAATTTTAATTTCCAGTATGAACTTTAGCTTTCAAGCATTTTGTTAAGTATTATCAGTGTATCTCAACTCTTTTAAATCTTCATTTTCAGTGTTACTTAAACATTCTTTAAGCTTAATTTCAAGTGTTGTTTGTTTAATTCAAATTTAGCAAATTTAAGTGAAATTGACACTTTCACTTTTATCTTGTTAAATTGTTGTTTCTTTGGTTCTGTGAGTTTATCCTAGTCACTATTAAGTTTTTACAAGCTTACAAAGTCTTTATAACATTTGTAGTTCACAATTCCATAATTACTCAAAATTCAAGTAAATTAGTAGAAAAATATAAAAATCAGTGTTCAAGGTAAAGAAGGCATGGAGCATGATAAATAGTGGAAGGTCATGGTTGTAGTGCTTCAGGGGAAGCGTTAGGTAGTATTTATTGTCCTTGGTTCCATTGTTCTCAGTCTTGATCACTTGTAAGCCCTTTTATCACTTTATTGCATATTACTGTAGAATAAGTCATAAGATATTATCTCTGTGTTTTTAAGTTTATTTGGTTCATGTTAGTTATATTAATGCTTAATATTTGATGCTTTTTAATTAGAATTCATAATTGGTCTTATTTCTCTTTTTCACTGCCATTTTAGCATATTTTAGATTAATAGTGTATTGTTGTTCTTGATGGTGTTTATCTGTTCTTTTAAGTTTATTATGTCATGATATGTCCTGAATAATCAGTGTATAGTCCTTAATCAGTTTAATGCTTTGATAAGCACAAAATCATTTTCATTAAGCAGTGTTTGGATTTGTGCTATTCTCTGTGTTAGAGGTTGTTCCTGTTGTTAAATTTAGTTCAGACATGTTGCATTAGTCTATTTATGTCACTTAAGTCAAGTAAACCAGCAGCACTTAGTTAAAAAGTCAAAATCTTCTTTAAATTTTTGTTCACTGTTAAAAATTTAAGTTGCATACTCCTATAGATGGTTACATAAGTAGTTAAAGTAGCTTAGATTAGTTGCATTGTAGCTTATCACTTCCATTTCAGTAACCTAGAATCAGTAGAAGTTCATATAAGTCAACTTTTATAAAATCTCAAAAAGTCAAAAATGTCATATCTGGTAAAATGGAGCAGTATTCTAGATCACATGTAGGGTTTAAAAAAGATTGGAAATAGATAAATTTTGTTGATTTGTGTTATTTGGTTGCTTGTTTATTTGAATCAACAAGAAAATTTCATTTTCAAATTAATTTGCTTATTGAAAAGTGGTCTTGAAGTTACCTGTTTGACCATTTGCCTGCCCTGCACCAGGGGAGTAAGGCTCATAAGCCCATTTTCTTAAGCTTGTAACTTGTTCTCTACTGCACCTTAATCTTTGATTTTTGTTGTTTTGAGAAGCCCTCCTGGCCAGCTATCTTTGCATGTATTTGTTTTTCATTTTCTTGCTTATTTGGGTGCTTAAAAATAAGCTAGAAGTAGGGGCCATTAGGCTTCTTTTATGCAAACTGCTCATTACTCGAATCGGCTGACGGCCAGGGCATATCTGAGGTTTTTCAGTTGAATTGAGTTTGTTTTAGTATATTTCACCTTTCCTGAGGTTTTGGTGCATTCTAGTGCTTATTTGCTTATTTTTAGCTTATTTGTAAACTGCTTATTTAGCCCATTCTGCTTATTATGGGTTAGACAGTTCTTATTTTATTTTTCCTAGCTTTTAAATATTATTTTAGAATTACTTGAATTTTTTCAGATTTTTCTGTTTTCATTTTCTATTTTTAAATCATTTTATTAGTTTAAATAGTTTTTAATTCATAATAAAAAATATAAAAGTCAGAAAAATATAAATCTTTTTTCTAAAATTTTATTTTATTATTTAGGATTTAAGAAAAATAATTTTGAAATTGTAGGATTAGTTTTCTAATATTTTAGTTTTTAGCCCGTTTTCGTAAGCGGCTGCTTTAATCTGCTTTTTTATGTGCTTATTTCAAGTTTTCAAAAATATTGTCTTTTATAAAAAGTGCTTATAATTAAGTACTTTATCAAAATAAAGTAAAATGGAATAATAAAATATATATATATATATATACGGCTCGTTTTTAGTTCGTACGTAATTTTTATTTAACATACGCGTTTTTAGGTTTTAAACGTTTCTAAGTATTTTGCTTTCACGTACTTGTTCTTATAGCTTGTTTAAGCTATTTTCTTTTATTCCTTAGTGTAAATTATTCAAAACCCTTTTCCGTTCAATTATCACCCGATCACAGATTCGTTTTATTTCAGAATTCACACCTCGCTGGGACTTAACGACCCGGGAATATTCTGTACTCCTTGGTAAATTGTATTGTGCCCTAGATTGTTTGACTTTATTTGACCACATCCGTGGTTGATTTAAGTTGACTGTTTTGGGGCCGATCAAATTTTGGCGCCGCTGCCGGGGAGGTGTGCTGCGTTGAACGAATTTGAAGTATCAGTGATTGTTGAATATACATCCATTGTATATTTACCATCTTTGTTCATATTTCCTTATTTTCATATAAAAACCAAAATTATCGTGAAGTTAATTCGTTTGACGGATCGATTACCAAAAACATTTTTATTCAAAGTTTTCAACGAACACAAAAAAAAAAAACAAAAAATATTCATCTTTACCCTCTTACCCTTTTTGATTCTTTATCCCTTTACCATCTATCCATTTGATTCTAAACTTCTTATACCTTTCTTCTATGGCATCTCTCGGGTACAAATGTTTTGATTGTAAAAGCCCGTTGATTGACAGCCATCGTTGTTCTAAGTGTGCGTGTGAGCGGTGTGGAAAGCATGCACCAAAGGATCGTGGATCTTGTTATTGGTGTGAATTGTCCACTAAAGAGTCTCTCAAGGATTCTCAAAGTCCTTCCTACTACCCTCCATAGCCCGAGATACGTGCTATTAATGACAAACCATCGAGAATCGATCCTAACCTTTCAGGATTTACGGTTAAAAGTTTGTCAAGTAAACGTACAGAACTTAGAACAGTGACTGAAAAGAACGACTTGCCTAATCTTCACGTTATTCAAGAACAAGAACCAGAGACCATAACGGAAGTGGTGGAAATTCCTAGCTCTCAGAGCACTCCACTTGTCCCACCTCCGGATTTTATTCCTTGTGTCGGTTGTGGTGAGTCGCTTTTTGGTCTACCATGTCGTTGGTGTACATGTGAACAATGTGGTAATGATATTCGAGACGGAAGTTGTTTGTTTTGTGGTTCGAGGAAGTCATTTTCTTATGATCCTGATCCGAACTCATTCAACGACTCTTCAAATTTCTCCAATTACCCATCACATTCATACGAGCAATTATCATATTGTCCAAATCTCAATGATGCATCATATCAAAATACACCAAACTTTTCTTGTGAGTACTATGGAGGTCCACATTTTAGCTCTGATTGTCAAACAGGGAATCCATTTCCTTGTAACAATTACGACGATCCATATCACGACCAACCTCCACAGTGCCAAATAACTCAAACTCCTCAGCAAACCCAGCAAGACACTTATCTAGAGCTTCTAGAGTTAGTGAAAAGAGCTGAGGAGTTTAATAAAAAAATATTTCAGAATGCTCCCAGTTTTTCTTGTGTATATTGTGGGGGTCCTCATGATGATTATCAATGTCAACCTTCCGGTTTTGACAACTCCCCACTCCCACAATGTCCCGTCATTAAAAATTCACATGAGAAATCCATGGTAGAATTGTTAACTGAAGAGCAGGTTGCTAAATTAGATTCCCAGATTGCCAGTGAAAATTCTATTAGGGAATTAATTAAAATACAAAAAGCAGCCAGATCTAGCTCTTGATTCCGTTTCATTCCTGATGACAGTGATGATGAAGATATCTTTGATGATGATTCATCAAGTTCATCAGTTGAAAATCAGTCTGTTGCCATCACACCCGAGGTTCACACTCACTCTCTAAGTATGGGGGATGAGCTTCTTGACACAATTCCTGCAAAGGAATCAGACGTATTCATAAAGTCTAGTGTCAAGAACCTTGTCCCAATCCCAAGAGAGTCACAGGGAATTCTCGAGCATTTGTGTGATATCCCTCCTCCTCTTATCTTCCCAAAAGATCATGTTGAGATGTTCTCAGATTCTAATGATGACGATTCGTTATCTTGTGGAGACATCATTTATGTGGAAGAATTTCCTTCTGAGCCAGTCAGCTTAGAAGAAGAGAATGATGAAGAAATTGACACTGAAATCAAAGATGAAGCACTTCGAGCAACATTATTGAATGTCAGTCTTCTCGTTTCTAAAATCGAGGCTTTCAAGGAAAAACCCATTTCATCTCCTATCCCCATAAAGGATAGTGACATTTTTTCCGATGATTCTATTCCGGAAATGGAAGCCTTCTGTTTTGATCAGAGGGGAGAGAAAATTAGTGGCAATACCACTTCTCATTCTCATATTTCTCTCCCCGAATATGAATCATTTTCCTTCGAGGAGTTCTCCGATGAACTCACTCATATCATATCTCCGCCGGAGTATGATGACTTCTACTTTGATCTTGACAAAGATTATCTTTATGTCCTGGAGGGAAATATTCTCAACACTGAGAATTTGATTAATCTCAAAATTCCATCCCTCCCGCCCAGAATATGTCTTGATCAAATGAGCTTAAATGATGAGATTCATGATACTAAAATCATGAATTCTCCTTCTGATGATGATGAGTTAGTCATGATTTTTATCATGACTTTCTTTCTTTTCTTCACCTACACGGTGACTTCTCCTGTTCTTCACTCCTTCGGGAATGAAGACACTATCTTTGATCCAGGCATTTTCATTTATCATTTGTGAGCCGGATCTGTGTATATCTCATCGGAGTAGAACTTTCAAGAAATTCAAATGTTCATCCAAACGCATTGAATGAAAGTCCGATGGAGATGGTTTCTTCCACTTGCTTCCCCAAGAACAAATGAATGCGGGGTCGAGTCAAGCTAGTGACTCGGTGAATAAAAATTAGCTCACCATATGGGTTTTCACCCATATTTCTGACTTCTTTCTCTTTTCTAACACCCAAGTGTGGGGGAGATGCCCCACATGTTGTATATATGTACAAATTTAAAAGTAAAAAAAAAAAAAAAAAAAAAAATGTGTATATAAAATAATGGCTATTAGTATTTCCCTTTCACGTTCTAAGTGTTGGTTTAACAGCCGGTACTTTGAATATTGAGGGCAATATTCAGTTCTAAGTGTGGGGGGGAATTCTGGCGAATTTGTTCACATATGTACCTTTTAGTGCCCCAGT
Organism: Artemisia tridentata subsp. tridentata; assembly: GCA_021014915.2. NCBI lineage: Eukaryota > Viridiplantae > Streptophyta > Magnoliopsida > Asterales > Asteraceae > Artemisia > Artemisia tridentata. The sequence continues at coordinate 201,478,917 of CP139502.1, forward strand.
ACCCCCATTTTGGCCAAAATTTTAAAATTTTTTCTCACTTAGAACGCAATAAATGGTTATCAGTCCACCATGTCTAACCCACATAAGGACTGGCTAATCCAGGAGCAAACGGCTCTTGGTAAAGATATCTCAAATCCGTTTATGGCTTGCAATTTGCCAAAAATTGTATGGTATTCGACTCACCATATCCTAAAAAGTGAAGAGTTGACTAGCCCGCAAGATTATGGCTTGTGGTAAAGGCAGTGGAAAAACCATAATTGGTAATCAGCTCACCAAAGATAATATGAATAATTTATCTAAGAGTTGGCTAGTCCAGAAGCAAACGGCTTTTGGTAAAGACAAATCAAATCCGTTTACAGCTTATGGTTTGCTCAAAATCATTTGGTTATCATTGTACCAAAGTTCTTACTTGAACTGAAACAATTGGCTACTCCAGAAGTAATGGCTTTTGGTAAAGAGATAAAATCCATTAAATTTTCAAAAATATTGCTAGGGACTAGCAATAGTTTAGTGTGGGGGATTTGATATGTCTCTAAATACACATATATTTACCTTGTTTAAACCCACATAAACAGTCAAAAACACTTTGAAAAGTCTCAAAAAGACAGAAAAATATTTAGACTGTGTTTTATTCATAAATTGTCAAATCTAGTCCCTAGTTATTCAAAACATGGAAATTTTTCATAAAAGGCCCTCAGGGATTTTCAAGTTGTCAAAATTAGCCTTATAAATTTCAGTTTTGCAAAAGGGCAACTTTAGTCCCTAAAATTTCAATGATTGACAGAATTTACCCTGGACATTTTAAATTGGAAAATTAACATTTTTGGTCCTTTGGTAAATTAAAATTGTCAAAATTGGTCCTTGTGTTAACATTGAAATTGTTACAGGTTCTGCCCCTCTACTTTGCAGAAATTACAATATTGGTCCTTGGGCTTTAATCCAATACAAACCAAATCCGGACCCTTATTATTAAAACCCAAATAAACCCTTAAATCCCAACCCAATATATAAACAAACCCAACACCCCCTTTTGTATTTCCAGGCCCAACCAAACCAAGCCCACCCCGTTATTTATATATAATACCAGTCAAACCAGGGTCAAACCCAGACCTGGTTTGCCTTCTCCCTCCCAACTCGCCAAAACCAGACACATATACATACCACCTGGTTTTCTTTCCACCTCACACCCCAGCTGTCTACCCACTCCCCTCCACCTCCACAACCTCCCAAACTCCCTTAATTGCCCTTAAATCCCTCACAAGTTACCCCATCTGGCAAAAGGACTTTTCCCGCCAAAAAGCAAATGGGACGAACCAGATCGATTTTAACCAATCCAACGGGTGGGAATGAATCAGAAGAGAGAGATGAAGCCTTTGGGTTGATATTAAAAGAGAGAAGAAGCAGGAATGAAGAGTATTAGTGTAGCTTTAGTGTAGTTTAGACGTAGGTAGTGTAATTTTAATTTCCAGTATGAACTTTAGCTTTCAAGCATTTTGTTAAGTATTATCAGTGTATCTCAACTCTTTTAAATCTTCATTTTCAGTGTTACTTAAACATTCTTTAAGCTTAATTTCAAGTGTTGTTTGTTTAATTCAAATTTAGCAAATTTAAGTGAAATTGACACTTTCACTTTTATCTTGTTAAATTGTTGTTTCTTTGGTTCTGTGAGTTTATCCTAGTCACTATTAAGTTTTTACAAGCTTACAAAGTCTTTATAACAGTTGTAGTTCACAATTCCATAATTACTCAAAATTCAAGTAAATTAGTAGAAAAATATAAAAATCAGTGTTCAAGGTAAAGAAGGCATGGAGCATGATAAATAGTGGAAGGTCATGGTTGTAGTGCTTCAGGGGAAGCGTTAGGTAGTATTTATTGTCCTTGGTTCCATTGTTCTCAGTCTTGATCACTTGTAAGCCCTTTTATCACTTTATTGCATATTACTGTAGAATAAGTCATAAGATATTATCTCTGTGTTTTTAAGTTTATTTGGTTCATGTTAGTTATATTAATGCTTAATATTTGATGCTTTTTAATTAGAATTCATAATTGGTCTTATTTCTCTTTTTCACTGCCATTTTAGCATATTTTAGATTAATAGTGTATTGTTGTTCTTGATGGTGTTTATCTGTTCTTTTAAGTTTATTATGTCATGATATGTCCTGAATAATCAGTGTATAGTCCTTAATCAGTTTAATGCTTTGATAAGCACAAAATCATTTTCATTAAGGAGTGTTTGGATTTGTGCTATTCTCTGTGTTAGAGGTTGTTCCTGTTGTTAAATTTAGTTCAGACATGTTGCATTAGTCTATTTATGTCACTTAAGTCAAGTAAACCAGTAGCACTTAGTTAAAAAGTCAAAATCTTCTTTAAATTTTTGTTCACTGTTAAAAATTTAAGTTGCATACTCCTATAGATGGTTACATAAGTAGTTAAAGTAGCTTAGATTAGTTGCATTGTAGCTTATCACTTCCATTTCAGTAACCTAGAATCAGTAGAAGTTCATATAAGTCAACTTTTATAAAATCTCAAAAAGTCAAAAATGTCATATCTGGTAAAATGGAGCAGTATTCTAGATCACATGTAGGGTTTAAAAAAGATTGGAAATAGATAAATTTTGTTGATTTGTGTTATTTGGTTGCTTGTTTATTTGAATCAACAAGAAAATTTCATTTTCAAATTAATTTGCTTATTGAAAAGTGGTCTTGAAGTTACCTGTTTGACCATTTGCCTGCCCTGCACCAGGGGAGTAAGGCTCATAAGCCCATTTTCTTAAGCTTGTAACTTGTTCTCTACTGCACCTTAATCTTTGATTTTTGTTGTTTTGAGAAGCCCTCCTGGCCAGCTATCTTTGCATGTATTTGTTTTTCATTTTCTTGCTTATTTGGGTGCTTAAAAATAAGCTAGAAGTAGGGGCCATTAGGCTTCTTTTATGCAAACTGCTCATTACTCGAATCGGCTGACGGCCAGGGCATATCTGAGGTTTTTCAGTTGAATTGAGTTTGTTTTAGTATATTTCACCTTCCCTGAGGTTTTGGTGCATTCTAGTGCTTATTTGCTTATTTTTAGCTTATTTGTAAACTGCTTATTTAGCCCATTCTGCTTATTATGGGTTAGACAGTTCTTATTTTATTTTTCCTAGCTTTTAAATATTATTTTAGAATTACTTGAATTTTTTCAGATTTTTCTGTTTTCATTTTCTATTTTTAAATCATTTTATTAGTTTAAATAGTTTTTAATTCATAATAAAAAATATAAAAGTCAGAAAAATATAAATCTTTTTTCTAAAATTTTATTTTATTATTTAGGATTTAAGAAAAATAATTTTGCAATTGTAGGATTAGTTTTCTAATATTTTAGTTTTTAGCCCGTTTTCGTAAGCGGCTGCTTTAATCTGCTTTTTTATGTGCTTATTTCAAGTTTTCAAAAATATTGTCTTTTATAAAAAGTGCTTATAATTAAGTACTTTATCAAAATAAAGTAAAATGGAATAATAAAAAATATATATATATACGGCTCGTTTTTAGTTCGTACGTAATTTTTATTTAACATACGCGTTTTTAGGTTTTAAACGTTTCTAAGTATTTTGCTTTCACGTACTTGTTCTTATAGCTTGTTTAAGCTATTTCCTTTTATTCCTTAGTGTAAATTATTCAAAACCCTTTTCCGTTCAATTATCACCCGATCACAGATTCGTTTTATTTCAGAATTCACACCTCGCTGGGACTTAACGACCCGGGAATATTCTGTACTCCTTGGTAAATTGTATTGTGCCCTAGATTGTTTGACTTTATTTGACCACATCCGTGGTTGATTTAAGTTGACTATTTTGGGGCCGATACACACTGGCCGTGCTCGTGGGTTCGGTTTTGTTGTGTTTGTTGATCCTGATATTGCCAAGAGGGTTGTTTTGGATACACATATGATTGATGGTCGAATGGTAGGATTTTTTATAAAGCTTGTAACATTAGTTTATACATGGAGTGTCTGGATGTGTATTTATAGGTTGTTTGGCATTGATGATTTGAAATTGTGCTTTTAAGTAGTAGATAATCGGTGGTTGAAGTCAAACAGGACGTCCCAAAAGAGTACTGGAACAGGGCATATACCTAGCAGCATCTGTTCTACAGGTTAGAGCCACTTGTGATCCGTTTAAATTAGTTTAGCTGTAAAATGTGCTATATAAGCTCATTTGACCTTCTTCCATATACTATTTGTTCTGTGTTTAGATCTATCTTTATGTGCCATTACTCTATGAAGAAGAGATCCCTGGTATTAATGATAATGTTTGTCAAAATACATCCAATGAGGGGAATACGAGAGGTGAAGATGGATGTGTCCCAGAAGCTTACAATACATGATGAAATGTTTATGAACATTTCCTTTTTCAATATATTTTATCATTACTTACCTCGCATGAATTTATCAATATGTGTAGGGGGATGTTTGTTTTATCTTATTTACGGACTTATTAGCATATATTGGATTGGCCTTATTTTTAAATGCCTGTTGTTTCCTTTTTTCAATATCTAATAGCCGTGAGTTCTTCCCAATGTAATCTATTTTACTCCAATTAATAGAATAATGGTACATTAGAGCTCTTGCTAATTTAATAATTTATTACCAAAATAGAAGCATCATGACAATATGGGTGATCTGTATCAAATATTATAGTTTTAGTTTTTACAAACTTATATAAGTTCAGCTATTCAGTAAAGAAAATCTTCTAAAGGGTTTATGGGCTTATGTTTGGTGAAGGGCAATCGTTATTGATGTATGTGACAACTGAGAGAAGTATTGCATAGAAGTATTGGGGGGGGGGGGGTTTGTAAATTGTGTGAATAATACAGTTGGACATAAGGGGTTATGGAGTATATACTGGTAGTGTTACTGTGTTCTATATGCAAGTAATGGTTGTTGAATTTGATCATAAGGTGTAATGTGTGTTACAGTTGATCAATTTTCGATGCCACGTAGCATGAGTCTATACCATTGTATGCATAATAGTTATGTTTACATCAGAAGGTTAAAGCTTTATAACTTATATGGATTTTATTTCCTTGCTGCTACGTAACTGTGGGAAACTTTCATATTGTGTGGACAAAGGTAGTAGTATTTGGTACATGTTATAAATTTCCCCCTATATAAAGCTTTTGAATTTCAGGTTGGTAGGTATACGTTTTGAATGAAAATAGTATTCATATACTGGTTTTTAAATCTAAACAATATATGAGATGTCAGAATTAAATTTAACTTTCAAAATAAAAATTAATTTTAAATGTAATTTAAAATCGAAAACTACAAGTGATATGTTAATGTATGTATATGACAATTACATTTTTGCTAAATGTATATAAGTAAAATATAACCAATCGTTACAGAAAACACTTTTAAAACACAAAAATACAAACTAATGTAACTCAACTTGGATTATTATGATTATTACGTCTCGTGAACGTTAAGAATCATGTTTAAAATATTAACGACTTCTCTTTTCTTTAAATACCAATCATAACACAACTAGAAAATATTTGGTATTTAAACAATAAATTAATAAATACATACGGTATATATAAGATTCTTATTTATAATCCAACAAGTCAAAAAATTTAGGACTCATTAATCTTTTTGTATTTTAATTGATAACGAGAATGGCGACGATCGCCGCGTTGCGGGCATGCCTGTTTTTCGGCCGAGGTTTTGAACCGCTTAAAAGTAATGAAAATAAACCTTAATGGTTTAAAATGAGATTCACATAGGTGTTTTTGATGTTGTACTATGAAGTTACAATAAACTGAAACTTACGTGAGAAACCGATTCCAACAAGCATCTTTCCGTTTCCTAAAGTCAAATGATTTTTGTATTTGCGGTCATTAACAACAGCAAGTACAGATGCGATCGATGGGCTGTAAGACACAATAGCTTTGGGCATCGGGCCTTCATTTACGGCTGCTTGTATAACAAATACACCATATTGAAATGAATTTTTGCCATTGAACGTTTCATTTTGCTTGAAAGTCTGACTAAAAGGAACAAACGATTGAGACCCAGAAACAGCAGGGAGCTCGTATTTAATCTAGGTAGCATTGTTAAAAGATTGGTGTTGAGTAACATGCTTATTGACATAAGAATTATTGGCATAGTTATTGGCTACTTGTTGGTTGTTTATATTGTCAACAACATTAGGCTACCATATTGTTGAGGCTGTCATTTTTTACCCATTTGACCCATTCTGACCCGCAGGTTGATAAGCTTATGTTTCCATCATATTGGAATCAAAAGTATTTTTTAAAGGTTTCCAACTTGAATTTTAACAATCTTCATCGAATTATGTACCTGTGTTTTACCTATTAGATATTTTAACCTGTATTTTGATTCACCTGTTTATTTTCTTAGCATGTATTTACCCCATTGACACACTAAACATAAAATCTGCATAGTAGGCTTCTTTCAAACATGACCTTAATCTAAATAGAACGACATCCTATGAATCATCACACTTAAGACATATAATAACCATTTTTTACCTGAAGTTGAACAGTCCCAATGATATCATGCATAGCATTAAGAACCACTTGCATACCATTAAGTGCAATATGAAACAATCCCAAATTTGATCAGCATGGTTTTTTTTTTTTTTTTTTTTTTTTTTTTTTTTTTTTTTTTTTTTTTTTTTTTTTTTTAAATACACTTAAATAGAACCATTATCTCTAGCACTGTACATGAATCATGATATAAACGAATTGCAAACGGTTATTGTGTACCATGTTACATACCGGTTGACTAAAGGAGTGTTTGGGAATGCTTTTTAGAAAATGAAAGTGCTAATGCTATTGAAATACATAGAAACTGAGCAGTCAAGTAGGCCTAATAAGCATCACCAAATTGTGTATTTTACCCCTCAAATAAGTAGATAATCATATGCAATGTGCATATATCTAGCCACATCCCGTGTTCGTTACAAATCACCATACTAATAAATATAATTTCATCTCAATGAACACCAAAAACATCAAATGAATTAAAGTTTTTTGCAAATATTTTCTGTATGCCATTTCTAATCACATTACTACTAAAAGATATGTAAAGCCTACATCATCAAAGAGTATGCAATAATTCTGTCACTACTTTAAATAGACCTAAACAGTACTTTAAATAAACCTAAACAGCCTAACTCTCCTAAAAGAGGACGTTCAGAGTTTGTTAGTTTAGAAGTTTGTCTACCTATAGCCTTTTTAATGCGGGTAACAGCAGTGCTTTAAATAAACCTAAACAGCCTAACTCTCCTAAAAGAGGACGTTAAGGCTAAACGGAGTGTTTGTTAGTCCAGAAGTTTGTCTACCTATAGCCTTTTTAATGCGGGTAACAGTTTTTAGAGTATATGCTTAGGTACTGTATCTGCAGCAAAAAACAAATAGCAAACAAAATTTAGCACTCATCTACGCATGTTCTGGACTTGTACATTAAAGTACCCGAATGTCATTCAAAGTAACAGCGTTGTATTACATTTGAGTGGTTACTCCCCTTTGTCAGCGGCGAATTGATGGCTGCAGTTTGAAGTAGTTGGACAGGTACCAAAATTCGGAGCATTTTGCACGCAACTGGGACTTAAAATTTGACCAGTTGCGAGAGTAGGCAGATCCGCAGTTTCCTTACAAATGCTTTCGGCAGCAAAATCCAACACGGCTGGCCTATATCCTATAGTTGCACACGATGCCACAAAAAAAGGTGTCGGTTATGAGATAACATAAAATATATGAACCTGTAACCCTAATATATCAATGAAAGCATAAAAACCATTAAAATTAGGTGAAATTATAGCAACTGCAAATTAATTTGGCCTCATATAAACAATAAACACATCTTCATTATTAAAAAAAAAAAAAAAAAAAACAAATATTGAATAATTGTACCTGTGATTACACAATTCATAAATCTTTTAAGGTAAATATTGTTTCTCGCAGGAAGGGTGTGGTCAAATATTGGTAGCTTCACATTTATCCTACAAAACACCAAAAACACCATGAATATTATTCCAACCAATAATCCCAATCAATTAAAAATGTTTGGCTTTAAATAATGGGACCAAGAAAAGTACCTGAATAACATATATACTAATCAATCTCGAACATCAATCATGTCCGCCATAAAAGTCATTATATGAATTAATGTGTTTGAATATGCAGAGCACATTGGAGTAAAAGATGAGCCATCAAATTTTGCTAGGGTAACAAAACAACCTTGATTGGTGGAGAACTAATGGATTAAATTGCAACTTTATGGTAAAATTTCAAAATATTCATCATTCATGTTTGCATACAATTATTTTGTTTGCATAGAGATACCACTTTTAGTCAAATTTTAGTCATGCAGATTCTCTTTTCATTTAAAACTAACATTGTACAAAATCATTGGTTAATATAATTTGTTAGAAAATGTCATAAAAATTGAGATGGAACCTGCTTCCCAGCAAGCCAGAGTTCATGGTGAGTTGATCAATCAAGGCAGCCGACTTAGGTTCGACACTGTATGCTTTTTCATACTTAAGCTCTAACCCTTGACCCGATGCCACAAAAAAAGCTCCATTTGACAGAATATCCCCTTCACTTCTCCAATTCTAATCCCTCCAATGCTCTTGCACTGTTTCCACCCTCTTTGTGACCTTCACAATCAACTTCCCGACGTTAATATCATAAAAAGTTATTCAAGTTATCGAAATTTTCAAATAAAAAAAGATGGACACCTCCTTAGCATTAGGGTCAGCGGGTGCAGTATACCGGTTTCCTTGACTATTGATCGTTGGATTTCCACTCCCTCCGATTGCATACATCTCCTAATGCGAATACACATTGTTAACAACATGTATATACCCTCTTCGGCATCGGGCCATCCTTTGGACCAACTTTTCTCCAAAGTGGTTAAACACAATTGTCACATGTAAGAATAAACATATCTTAGCATGTCACATTGCAAATGAAAAAGAAAAACACTAAATAAAAACTCAGTATAAAATCAAATTTATCTTTTAGTCATGAATAGAAAGACCCTTTATATAAAATCGACACTATTTTCATGAAGCCTTTAAATTTTAATTAAGTGACTATTTATTTCGCAATATGTCTTAAAAATTGTCAATTGCTTTTGTGTCATACCTGCATACCAGAATCCGGCAAATAAGCGTCACTATGCCCCAACAACATCACTTCATCATGATGCGAGATCCGAACAAAATCAAATAAGCTCATAAACAACAAATCTAATTAAATAATTATAATTAAAAGGTTGTACATACCTTTTTTATTATTATCCCATTTAAGTATAACCAAACATGAATCAAGAATGAAAAAAAATAATCTTTCGGCAGCAAAAAGTCTTAAAATTGAAGGCGTAACTCTTCGTTTTTGATTAAATTCCGGCAACCAGAATTGAAACCCTAGTTCTTGTGTTTTGATTAACTGCAACCGAACATCAATTGCATAACCGGCAACCAAAAACCCCAAAATTGGAACCCTAACTATGGTGCTCCGATGATCTGGTGAGTGAGAGTTCTGGAAGTTTTCAGAGTGTCTATGTAATTTGTGTGATCTGAATGTTCTGGATTTATGTAGTAAAACAAATGAAACGGGCCAGAAAGATAGTAAAATGAGCTAAGGTCTGGGCCCAGGAATTTGGGCGGGGAAAAAGGAACAGTACGTGAACAGTTTTTGAACAGTAAAAAGAGGCCAAAAACGGCGTCGTTTGCTTTGTGATTTAATATAGATAGTAATGATACATAATCAAAATATTTAGAAAAAAACCCGTGCGTGCACGGGTATTATAACTAGTTATATAATAAAACAAAACCCCTAATGAGGACTTTTTCATTTCAAAAAAATCAATTCATTCCTTCTTTAGTAATAATTTTTTAATTAGATTTTAATTTTTAGGTGTTAAAAAATATTAAAAGCTAATTATTTCCTAATTTGCCTAAAAATTTATAAAAAAAGGTTTTTACAATCAAATGTACAAAAAAGATTAAAATACACATGGGCCTCTATGCCATTTTTCCAAGTTATAAGCCAAAAATGTAATTAAAAAAAAAAAAAAAAAAAAAAAAAAAAAAAAAAACCATCGGGCTCATTGAGAAAGCTTTCCATTCCATCTTTTCTAAAAATTACTCATGCCTCCTTTCCAAACTCCTTTTTTTCTTCGACCTGTGAGGAAAAAAAAACCCAAGAATTTCACATCCTGAAACTACAAATCTATGAAGATGATCAGAGGTAAAGACTTGATAAGGTCGAATTGGAACAATTAAATTAGCATAAAGGGTTGCTTCTCATCTCTTCCGGGTTGATACGAGCTAAACTGTTATTGATAGTAAGATAGGGTTGATTTACAATCAGGCGCTCCAAGTGAGAATAGAAACACGAAATTGTAAAATCAAAGTATACATTATTAATGGTGGGAATATTACAGAGAGTTTGATGAAGAATTACAACTTGAAAATGAATTAAAAGAGATAACGACTATTTATACTAAAAGAAAGGGAAAGATAGTTTTGGTTTGACTTGTGTTGGCTGAACAGTGATGTGTTCAGACCAATAGCAGACTGACATATGGCAGCAGAGATGTTAAGGTAGATGCTTATAAGACTTGGTGCCAATACTGCTTTGAATGGGTCACATGCTTGTCATGTGACTTTCTATTTAATTTTTGACACATAACAGTCCATCCCCCTTAGCATTCTTGTCCTCAAGAATGCAATTCCAACTCAGGGAACCTTTCAATCAGATCTAAGTACAGTTCCCATGTAGCAGCTTCCTCAGGCTGATTGACCCATTTCACCAAGACATACATCACAGCTTTATTGTTGAGCTTCCCTAGTCACCTCCCAATAATGGCCTCTGGTTCCACACTGAGCACACCATCTGGTCCACAATGGGGTAAAGCTCCAATTGTATTGTTATCACCCTTGCATAGCTTCAATTGAGATACATGGAAGACATGATGGATTTGACTGTTTTCTGGCAATTGGAGCTTATAGGCTACATTTCCAACTTTTGCAGTAATGGTGAATGGCCCATAATACTTAGCTGAAAATTTATGGTGCACACCCTGCCTCACTGTAGCTTGCCTATAAGGTTGTAGCTTTAAGTAGACCTTCCTTCCAACTTCAAAGTTCCTGTCACTCCTATGCTTGTTGGCCATACTTTTCATCCTGTCTTGTGACCTTTTTAAGTGAAACTACAACATGGTTATAGCCTGCTCTCTAGCATGCATAGACCTGTCCACCTCTTCAACTGAACTAGTACCAGATATATATTGTAGATGTAGGTTGGGTGCTTGCCCATATATAATCTCAAATGGAGTAGTTTGTGCAGAACTACGAAAATTAGTGTTGTACCAGTATTCTGCCAAAGAGACCCATTTGACCCATTCCTTGGGTTTTTCACTAGTCATACACCTCATGAAACATTCCACACATTTGTTCACTATCTCTATTTGTCTATCTGACTGTGGATGATAGGCATTGGATATATTCAATTGCACCTTCATCACTTTGAACAAGGACTGCCAAAACTAGCTAATGAATATCTTGTCTCTGTCACTAACAATGGTGTTTGGCATACCATGAAGCTTATACACATTGTCCAAAAACACCTGAGCCACTTGGCTTGCAGTAAATGGGTGACTAATGGGAATGAAATTTGCATATTTGCTAAGCCTATCAACCACCACAAACAATACTGTTTTACCTTGTGAAGGAGGTAAAGATTCAATGAAGTCCATTGAGATGTCATTCCACACTTTAGTAGGGGCTGGTAGAAGCTGCAACAGTCCAGGAGAAGCTGCCAAATCAGATTTATTCCTTTGACAAACATCACATTCAGCCATAAATTTCTTGACTGACTTCTTCATACTTTTCCAATACAACACAGTCCCCATTTTCTTTATGGTCACCTGCACTCCTGAATGGCCACCAATTGGATCACCATGGAAATATGACAGAAATTGCTTCTTCAACTGTTCATCATTCCCAATCACTAATTTTCCCTTTCTTCTTAACTCTTCATTAGCCCATGTGTACTTACTACCATTGTATGACTTATCTTACACCTTCCTAATCAACTGTTGTAGGTCCACATCATTGATCCAGCTATCTTTGATTTTTTGCAATAGTTCACTGGTCACTCAACTTAAGACAATGGAACACAGTTCAACACCATTAGAGATCCTCGAAAGTGCATCAGCAACAGTGTTTTCACTTCCTTTCTTGTAGGATATTTCATAGTCATACCCCATCAATTTTGGTAGCCACTTAGCCTGAAATGGGGTAGTCAACCTCTAATCCAAAAGGTACTTAAGACTGAAGTGGTCATTTTTTTATCTTAAAGTGCCTATCCAAGAGATACCCCCTCCATCTTTCTAAAGCCATCAACACAGCATAGAACTCCTTCTCATATGTAGACAAAGCCTGGTGTTTGGGAGACAATGCCTTGCTAAGGTAAGCTATAGGATAGCCACCTTGTTGTAACACAGCCCCAATGCCCATTCCAAAGGCATCAGTCTCAATGGTGAAAGTTTGATTGAAAACAGGAAAAGTTAAGACTGGAGTGTTTATCATAGCTGCCTTTAGCTTCTCAAAGGCCTCTTGTGCATTTCCATCCCACTTGAAAGCATTTTTCTTAGTTAAAGCAGTCAAAGGCTTGCTGATGACTGTATAACCTTTTATAAACCTTCTAATAGCCTGTCAAGCCCAAAACCCCCTTAATTGTTTCACTGTGGTTGGGGTTGGACATTTCTGCGTAGCCTCAATTTCGGAGGGGTCTGTGGCTACACCCTTTCCTGAGATCACATGTCCCAAATACTCCACTTGATCAGCAACAAAAGTGCATTTTCTCATTTTGGCAAACAATGAGTTTTCCTTCATAACTTGCAAAACTGCTCTCAAATGGTGCCAATGATCCTCCTTTGTTGCACTGTAAACTAGTATATCATCAAAGAATACCAGCACAAACTTCCTCAAATAAGGCTTAAACACAATATTCATGAGTGATTGAAAGGTTGAGGGTGCATTAGTCAACCCAAAGGGCATCACCAAAAACTCATAATGGCCTTCATGTGTCCTGAAGGCTGTTTTTCCAATGTCTTCAGAATGCATTCTTATTTGATGGTACCCTGATCTTAGTTCCAATTTGCTAAAGTAGTAGACACCATTTAACTCATCTATAAGTTCTTCAATGACTGGTATGGGAAATTTGTCTTTGACAGTATGCTTATTGAGCTGTCTATAATCAACACACATCCTCCATGTTCCATCCTTCTTTTTAACCATGACAATGGGAAAAGAATAAGGGCTTTGACTATCCCTGATGACACCAGACTCTTTTAACTCAATCACCATTGCTTCAATAGCATCCTTCTGGTTGGGTGGATGCCTATAAGGCCTGATTTTCACTGGTGGGGTGTTTGGCACTAGAGGAATGATGTGGTCTTGAACCCTCTTTGGTGGCAATGAGGTTGGTATGTCAAACACATCATGAAATTCTTTCAATAATGTAGTGAGTTGAGGTGGTTTAGGTTCCAATTGGGTTGGTGTCAAACTACACAGGGTGTTTGGGTAAACACACAGTATTTGGTCATTAACTTGTGATCCACCACCACTGACCTCCTTACTCACTCTCTTCCCATTCATCCACTGCAGCATAGCTTTTTGAGCCCCTCTAAGTACCATCCTCTTTCCATTATACACAAAATCCATTATCAGGCTCTTGAAATTCCACATGATGTTGCCCAAAGTTGAGAGCCACTGCACACCAAGTACCATTTCATAACCTCCCAAGGGCAATATGAGCGCATCAAAGACAAACTCTTCCCCTAAAATGGTCCACCTAAAGCTCTTACACTCATAGTGACTAGTAATCACTTGACCATTAGCTACTGAAACTTCCATGGGACATATAGTTCTGAGTCTGCAGCCCAACTTCTTAGCAGTTTTGAGATCCAGAAAAGTATGAGTACCCCCAGAGTCTATCAGTGAGTGTAAGGTTTGTTTTCCCATATAAGCTTTCACCCTCATTTTCTTATAAGAACTTCCACCAGTTAAAGCATGTATTGAGATTTGTGGTTCCTCACTCACAGCTTCCTCAAAATTATGCATCAACTATTCATCAAAGACCTCAGTACTTTCACTGCCTTCTAATTCACCCTCCTCTGCATAGTTTTCTAAGGAGAACAATTGACCACTACACTTGTGACCTGACACATACTTTTGATCACAATAGAAGCATTGATTCTTAGCCCTCTTATCTGTTATCTCCTTTTGAGTTAATCTTCTCCTATTTTGAGCATATGCATTAGTAGGTGGTGCAGGCAAGGCTAGAGTTGTGGTAGTATTTTTAGGCAGTTGAGTCACATTTCTATTAGCATATGTAGTTGTGTTAGCATGGGCAGGTTTGGGAGTAGGTAACAAATGCATTGATCTTCCTTTCATAACTGCAACAGTTGCCTCTTGCATTTTGGCCAAGCAATAAACATCTGTTATGGTGTTTGGCTTAAACATCCTAACTGAAATACTAATTTCAGCTTTCAAACCTCCTATAAACAAGCTAACAGCATATGGTTCAGTCAAGTCTACCTTATTCAATAGCATTTCAAACTCATCCTTATACACTTGCACAGAACTCACTTGTTTTAAGTTTTTTAACTCAACAATAGGATCCTCAAACACATAATCAAAACGTCTTTTCACTTCTCTTTCATATAAGACCCATTCAACATCTTTACTATATCTTCTAATGAATTATTTATGCCAATTAAGTGCCTTATCAAACATATGCATAGAGACTAACCTCACTTTCTGATTTTCAGCTATAGAATCAAGGATGAAGAACTGATTCACCCTATATAACCATCCCTGCACATCCTCTCCATAGAATTTTGGAAATTCAAGCTTAGTCAGTCTCCCAAACTGTGTTGGATTGGGAATACGCAGACCTGCTCCTCCTCCATCCCCATTTTCTCTAGTTAGCCTATTAAGTTGACCGGTAGCATGTTGTTGAAAGAATAGCAGTCCTCTGATTTGTTCACTCATATCATTCATGGATTGCTACAAGCTTGCTAAAGCAGCAGTGAGGTCAGTAGGATTAGATCCACTTGCACCTCCTCCTTTAGACCTTGTAACTACCATTGTATGCAATTATAATGTGTAATTGATGTTAGAGATCACTCCTTCGTCTTCTATTGAGCAATATCTAACACCTAACTGTTACTTGGCTAAACTTGAACCAATCAAAACTGATCATTAATTCAAAAATAGAGGATTTAAGCACTTATGCGCTATTCTCGTAATCGTGACGATTATTCAACAATTAGTCATGTTTCTGGATGGATAACATACAATAATTGAACAGAGCACAAGTGTATAAGAATTTCTTCACTGAAAAAGTAACCGTTCGCCAGAATTCTAATTGAATTTGTTAGGAAGTTGTAACTATTTTTGTTGCCATAGTCGAGCTCTGATACCACCTGATACGAGCTAAACTGTTATTGATAGTAAGATAGGGTTGATTTACAATCAAGCGCTCCAAGTGAGAATAGGAACACGAAATTGTAACATCAAAGTATTCATTATTAATGGTGGGAATATTACAGAGAGTTTGATGGAGAATTACAACTTGAAAATGAATTAAAAGAGATAACGACTATTTATACTAAAAGAGAGGGAAAGATAGTTTAGGTTTGACTTGTGTTGACTGAACAGTAATGTGTTCAGACCAATAGCAGACTAACATGTGGCAGCAGAGATGCTAAGGGATATGCTTATAAGACTTGGCGCCAATACTGCTTTGAATGGGTCACATGCTTGTCATGTGACTCTCTATTTAATTTTTGACACATAACACGGGTATTCTTACTTTAATTAATCAGTTTATATTAATCTAGGGTTTTAAATATATATTTAATAAACCTGACATAATCTTGATTACTATTTTTATTTTGAATGAATTTGTGGAGTTTTGGGTTTGAATAGGTGTAAAGCTTTAAGCTTTTTTGGTTTAGATCTGTTATAGTAACTGTTTTGAAGTATTTGTGTTGAGGTTGTGGTTCTTGATTACTAAATGTTTGTTTTGTTTGTGCCTCCAAGATTACGCTATCTCCAGCTGGCACTTTCAATCAGTGTCTTGATTATAGTCTTTTTGATGAAGGGAGAAAAAACTTAAATTTACGGTCTATTTATAACCTTTGTTAGATTTGTGATATAAATAGAATTGGTTATCTTAGGAATCTGATATTGCACTAATATTTTGTAGCATATTAATGTGATAATTAGAAGTAGGGGCAAAGTAAGAGTATAAATCACAAAAAAGGTCTCTAACACGAGCAGTACCTCTACCGACGAAAACCTCCACCAATTCTCATGCAGAATAATCCATATTATAAAGATAGATTTACACATGCAGGTGAAGGAGGTAAGGTTATACAACTAACATAAAGTAAGCTGAATATTACATGGCATGATGTTAGTTGCGAATTATTTGTAGAGCCTCAGGCCATTTCAGCTCTGCAAAGCCAGGTGTATATTAATCACTCTTTATAGCCCAAAACATCTTACTGTAATATGAGTATATGCTAAAACTTTTTACTGTAAATTGCAGCACCGTATGTGTGCGCCCATTATGAAGCTATCAAATGCCTTGATATATGGTGATAGGTTACGTTGTGGCTCTTCTGATGTAGCAAATGCAAAACTTGAGTATGCGTTTGTCATCGTGGCTAAAGAAGGTCATTCAATATATATCACTGTTATGTTTATTTGTTTTATCTTTATCGTTAACTATGTTGTTATCGATTTAAAGTGGTTATCGCCAATCACCATCAATGATGAAATTAAGATTCCCTGCTTTATTACTTCCAATAGCAATAATAATTTATATGTATGTTTTAAAATACATAAGAAAAAATAGTGTTAAAGAAGAAAAAATGTCATGAAACGGTGAAACTGGTACTTGACGATGACACAAGTTCGACCCAGCTAACTATCAAGTATTCAAGTGGAATAGAAGAAGTTAGACATTGAGGATAAAAATAGTGTTAAAGAAGAAGAAAAGGCACGAAAACGGTGAAATCGGTACTTGATGATGACATAAGTTCGACCCAACAAACTATTGATTGTAGTATTCGTTTGCTTATCTGATTTAAAAAAAAAAAAAAAAAAAAAAAATTACCTGTAGTTGATACTTGATAGTAGATGTGGGTCTTAAGATTTGCATTAGTTATATTTGTCTCTGTTCGTGTATATTTTTGGTCGATTTACTTATCCTTGAATGGGCCGTATAAACTTGACCTTTTTGTTGCTGCAATTGTTAATTGGTGTGGGATTATCATTATTTCACTTTAATCAACTCGCTGATCATTTATTTGCAAAAATATTACAACCATGATAAGGGTTTGTTAAGCATCCTACTAATTAAATAGTAGTCTCTCTTTTTGTAGTCATTAGTGAACCTATTTTTCATCGTGCAATGCGTTGTGAAGTACATTACTGAGATGAAGATTCCCTCAGCCGTGCCAATGCTGACATCACAATTTGAGGGTAAATATGTGCACCTTGCGACCCAAAGATTCAGCAGTCATGTCATGGACAAATGTTTAGCCATGTTAAATAGTCAAGTTAGGTTAACCATCATGCATGAGCTCATCTTCGCTACTCATTGTGAGATCTACATGCCAACTATGTTATTCAAACCGCTCATTGTGTTGCTAAGGTATGTAATCTTTCAGAAAGTTCTTTCATTTATATTCTAAATGGGTCGATATATGGGTTGTTTCCTATCTCCAACGGGTTAGCTAAAGTTAGAAACATATCAAAATGGTCTAACAGGATGAACGCCAACCAAATTATTTTAAGATTATTAAACCCTCCAAGCTTGCTATATTAGGAGAAAAAACTACTCTAAAAAACATAATTTTTTTAGCGTCCATAAAACTTAAAATATCTTGAGGGGTCAACCTGCTTGTGTTGGTATCGTATTAAAAAATTACATGTTTTGACCCGTTTGGTCGGTACCTTTGGAACCCCATCGATTTTTATTTGGAGATTATTTTAATGTATTTTAATTTGGTTTGTGGATATGATGTTGATTTGAAAAACAAAGATGACATTGTGTTTTATAGTTCTTAACATCAATGGAGTGGTTAGTTATTGAACCCATTGATTTTAGTTTTGAGATTAATTCAATGTAAGTAATTTTGGTTAGTAATTATGATGATACATTTCTTGCTATGACCACCTTAAACTCTTGAGATGATTTAAAGTAAGCTTTTCGTAAAGAAACCATGTTATCGAGTTTTTATTAAAAAAAAATATCATATTATTTATAATCATGAAGAGATAGCATGTGATCTTATTGTTTAGAGATGAACATAGCTAACTAAGTATTCTCTGTTCTTGATTATAGGCATTCACGGTTTGACTTAAATATGTACTGCAAATGTCTTTCTAAACAGACAATAAACCTTTTAAGGTTACGGAGTTCAGGTTGCTTTCCCAGTGCGAGCACTGCCACATTGTAGAACTCAAGGGCTATTGTAATAGTTGGAGACCAAAATTTTCTGCTACATCTTGGTAAAATATATTGATCAAGCAAAGACTACATACTGCTAAATTGATGTAAAAAGGTAGATTGATAGCATGTGGCATTTTTTTTTTTTTTTTTTAATATTAATATTTTTAAATTAAATGCGTTTTTGACTTTGTATAACATCCTAACGCTACTATTGTTTTTGTTTGTTGGTTAAAATGCGAGAATCAGATTATGTCATAAGTATATGTGCTAAAAAAGAATGGAATTCTCATGCATGTAAAGTTTTTTATATTTGAAACAAATCATATTTAAATATGCTAGGATAACCTATTGTTGACTATATTCAAATATATTTGATAAGTATTCTTCATTTAAATGACTCGAGCATACTTTTATATTTTCTGGATTTTAACCAAAGTATGACTCAAGTACTTTTATTTTTGGGGTTTCTTTATCCTCTTTTTTTTTCCTTAAAAGGAAAAGTTATTAAGAAAGAAAGCTAAAAGGCAAAGTACTAAAGAAGTACATAGTGAGAGAAAACACTTGAGACACAGTTCTCAACTTTGGCTAAGAAGGCAATGGACATGCTCCATGCACAATATATACCAAACAAACAGCCTATCCTTTACAAATTACAAAACTACAAAAACAAGCAGACAGATACTAAAGAGCACAACATACTTCTGAATCATCATTTTATATTGAGACCAATCAATATACACTAAAACATCACCATACACTAAGACCACCAGAAGGCTTGAAACTCAAATTACATGATGCAAATACAAAGAGAAACTAATAAAACCAAAACCAAAAGCAGAGCCATCAGATCAGTAAAAAATTCCAAACAATCAAATCCACAAGCTGAACCATAGAACAACCACCATTAGAAGCAAATCCAACCATCCATCACCATTTTTGAGGAGTACTAACGTGTAGTTATTCAGGGGAGATTGCCTCCTTAAAACCCTACTCAAATAAAACCCATTGGGAAAAACATTAGAGTAGAAAAAAGAGTACAACTCACCCCTAAACCTCCCCAATCCATATTCAACAGAATAGCAATCAGACAGTACACATGATGTATTTATACTTTTTGACACTACAGACGTTTCAAAAAAGAAAAAAATTGTAAGAATGAGAATAAAGCATTCATAACTATCAAGTTTGCAACAAAAGCCACTCTATAAAGCTAAGTTTGATGTTATAAAAATGACAATGATATGATGTACGTATAGTTAAGGCACTTTTTACACCATTAGAAATTAAGTTGAATTTACGTTAAGCACAAATAGATTAAAAAAAACATAATGTAAACCCCGTGCGTGCACGGGCTTTATAACTAGTATAGATATACAATGAAACCTATAGAAATCATAAATTGATGCATATTAACCGGATAATACATATGTTTTAAGACTTTTTAAAACTTGATCACCACATATAAAGCTAGCCTCAACTGCAATTCATTGTGAATCAAATCAAACAATTCCAATAGAATTATCATCGATTCTGGATAAGAATATACAAGAAACAATTATAGGAAAAATGTATACAAGAAACTTTGATTCTTTCTAGTCCATCTTTCAATATCTTTAAAGGTGATGAAGCGAAAAGTGTACCGCTTTTAGGGGGTCATTTAAGCCCTAAATCGTATTTATTTGATCAAATATTGCCCTAAATCGTTCCTTTTGTCATTTTAGGTACTTTTGAGAAGAAATCTGGAAAAGGAAGCATTTTGGACGTTTTTAGAGCATAAAAGTGAAGAAAACGGCAAAGTCTCAAAATTATGCTGGAAAGTACCTTTGACGGCGTCAGGGATTGGTCCAGACGTCGTCACGGCTTGGCAAAAAAAGGTGGATATGAAAATTACTCATGATAAGCCAGAGAATTTTGCATGAAAAATCTGACGGCGTCACCCTTTAAAGTGATCAAGGCCATCACGGCTTAAGTTAAACAGGGACGGCGTCAAGCTCATTTCTGACGGCGTCAAGCTTTGATAAGCCAGAGCGGATTTTGGAGGTCTAAAGAGGGACGGCGTCAGGAAGGCCATCCGGGAACCCTAAAAGCGGCGAGGTGACGGCGTCAGGATCTATAACGTGACGCCGTCAGCCCTTAAACTCTATATATAGTTTTGCAATTTTTTGTCATAAGTGTGGAACTTATTGTGTGTAATTTTGGAGGAGAAACCCTAAGACGAATTTCTGCCATTTTTAAGGGTTTTCATACCCTTGGATCTCCCATGTTTAATTGAAGATAAGTAATCGTTTAATCATTCAATATGTCTATGTGTTGTTTGATTACATCTTGTTCTTGTCTTTTGATTAACATGCTAGGCTAGATTTATCTTGTGTTTGCTTAGATCTAATGAAACCTAGCTATTGATTATTGGTTATTAGGTGTGTTATTAATTGTTTTGGATGATTGTTCATCGATGTTAGGCTTAAGAAAACTGGCTAACTTCCTATTCGGTAACTTGCTTGAACGTCTTAAGAAACATGAACCAATGCGTACTAAGGTTTTTATGGTTGTATTTAATGCATGAGCGAATTCTAGTGATCCCATGTTAGGAGCTTCTTAGCCGGCTCGACATAGGAGTGAAGTAGGAGCTTGTAGAGTTGGGGAAGTACGTACGCCACCCCACGATTGGTATTAAGGAATACACCCGTCATCCACGCGATTAATACACACTAATCAACCGGTAAAAGATAGTTAGGGAGTAAGGAAATCTAAGTAAACACATTTCTCTCCACATAAGTTTCACAACCTTTTCATTTTCTGTTATTTTATTTTATTTGCATTCGTAGTTATTTGGGTTAGTTGACTAGCAACTAATTCCGGCCACTCTTTCAAACCCGAGATTTTACTTGCTTTCATAAAAAATATAAAAATACAAAAAAGAATCTTCTCTCACCCTTAGACCTATTAGAGTAGTTTTTCAATCCTAACGACACTATTCCCTGTGGAGAACGATCAATCCCTTGTACTTACCACTACACTATACTACATCGGTCAGGTACACTACCTGGTGGGGTTGTAAGCCTCTCGAGATCCCTTGAGAGGTAAAACCTGTTGTAAGGTCGCAAAACCACGCATCAAGTTTTTGGCGCCGTTGCCGGGGAATAGTTATTGTTTAGGTTGAATCTTTATTTTGTAGGTCTACTCACTAGATTCCTTTCTAGTGAGATTTTTATTTTATTTTTCTAGGTTTTCTTTAGTCTATCTTTTTTCTTCGTTTCTTTGTTCGTAACTATTACCATTCGACATCATGGAAGATGGTAATATCCTCGATCCCAACAACCCACCACAACAACCACCACAACCTCCTAGAGCCCGTACCTTAGGAGACTACTCCCGTCCTAGCCACCATGGCTATCGAAACACCATTGAGCTCACTCAAGGAGCCAATGTCACTCCCTTGCGATCCGACACCATCCGGTTGGTGCAAAGCGGATGCGCATTCCATGGACTTCGTTCCGAAGATCCTAATCAACATCTCAAGGACTTTCTCAAAATCGTTGATTCCATAGACCTTGATGTTGCCACTCGAGAGACGACCCGACTGCGTCTCTTTCAATTCTCTTTGCGGGACCAAGCTAGTCAATGGCTAGAGCATCTACCCGCAGGATCCATCACCTCTTGGGATGATCTCACCACTCGTTTTCTTGCTCAGTTTTTTCCACCAGGAAGAACTACCAAGCTAAGGAATGATATCTTGATGTTCCAACAACATCAAGGCGAAACCCTCTACGAGGCATGGACTCGATTCAAGGACTTACTCCAAAAAGTCCCTCACCATGGCATAGAACTTTGGCTCCAAGTCCAAATCTTCTATGACCATATCAATCTCTCCACGAGGCAAACCATTGACCAATCGGCCGGTGGTAAGCTACGTGATCTAAGTGCGGAACAATCATGGGCTCTCCTAGAAGATCTTGCTCTTTATGACAACGAAAGTTGGAGTGATCCCCGTGATTTGAATAAAACGGTCAAGGCAATATCTTTGCCTTTCAACAATTCAAGCACTTCCGACCGTAGAATCATAGAACTTGAAGACCAAGTCAAGTTTCTTATGAAATCCTACGAGGCTCCTAAACCTTCAAGCCAAGTGAACAAAATCACTTCTTCGTGTGAATTATGTAGTGGTCCCCACGACACTCGTGATTGCATGGAACTCCCCGAACAAGCTTTTGCGGACTACGCATCCTCGCGTACCGACGGAGCGGGAGACAAGTGGTACACTTTCAAACCCGAGCCAAACCCCTATGGTGATTCATACAACCCCTCATGGAAAAATCACCCGAACCTTAGGTGGAAACAAAACCAAAACGCACAACAAACCAATTCTTCCAACCCACCTAATCGTTTCCAATCAAGCGGTTCTAACTCGAACCGCACTTTCAATAACAATCCTTCCAACAATCATGGTAGTACCAATAACTTTGAAGGATTGATGTCCCAATTTATGGCATCTCAAGAAGCTCGTTTGGCCAAGTTTGAATCCGATTTCAAACAAAAACAAAGCGAGATGACCAATAAGATTGACACTTTGTTGAAAGCCCTCAATGACCGAGAAATGGGAGCACTCCCTAGCAACACGGTCAAGAACCCGAAACTAAACGTCAACGCCATTTCATCGTTTCGTCCCCTAGTTCTTGTCCACAATATTATTCGGTCAATTCCATGAGCACGTGTTTCAAACAAACCCAAGTCGTTCAAAATGACCAAAAAATTATGACATCCAAATTGGTCAACAACATAGTTGAGACACCTCCCACTCAAAACCTTGACAATGAATTCAAGGAGCTCCACCTTGAAAGTCCGGTTCTTGATGTGTTGGATGAGAAGAAGCTCAAGTTAGGCGAAAAAGGGACCGCCTTTGTTCAAAACAAGCTACCTAAGAAATTAGAAGATCCGGACTTATTTGTTGTACCTTGCAAGATCGGTAATTCGGAGGCTTATGACACATTAGCCGATCTTGGATCAAGCCTTAACCTACTTCCGTTACCTCTCTACACCTCTCTAAAACTAGGAAAACTTGAAGAAACCGAGGTGATAATAGGCTTAGCGGATGGGAGTGTTGCTTACCCGGTTGGAGTAGTCAAGGACGTGTTAGTACACATAGGAAAACTAACCATTTTAGCCGATTTCCATGTCCTTGATATGGTTAGCGACCCTACATGCCCTTGTTGATAGGTAGAGGATTTTTAGCGACCGCTAGTGCTATGATTGATTGTAATAAATCTAAGATAGCAGTAGGAGAAGGAGATACTTGGTCAGTCTATGATGTGAAGAAACACGCCTATGATACTAGTGATGAACCAACACCCCATTGGTTAGAATTAAATAGGAGACCATCTAGATATGGACCTTGGATCAATAGAGACTTCATAGGACCCCAACGCCCATTTTACCTAGAAGAGGACTTTGTGAACCGAACACATACGGTAGAGCAAACTCTTGGCTAGGGACACCGAATTGGATCCATTTGAAGACCCTCTAGTTTTTAGGAAGATGATTGATTTCCTAGGAGTTTTGCCAATTAACCTAGGAATGAATAAGTGGACTTGTGAGGAAGATGATCATAAGTGGGATTGGGACAAACCACCCAAAGATGGAGATGGGTCATGGCATATTAAGATGACATTGTATGACCCGGATGGAGAGAAGTTTGAAAGGATATATTGTACTAAGCGGACCAATAGGAAACTTCAATCCAAGCTTAACCCTAAAGACGTCCTCGATGACGAGCTCACTTACATAGGGTAGAAGGACTTTGAGTCTAGCTACAAGACTCGTTAATAAAGAAAAGCGCTTCTTGGGAGGCAACCCAAGCTTTATTTGCTTTGTGTGTTTATTTAATTGTTTGTTTGATTTTATTTGTTTCCGTGTGTATGTTTAATTTTTATTTTTATTGATTCATGTTCAAAACTAAATTGTGAAAATGCTTTATCTTGTTTTTAACTTCGTCTTAACTACATATAAAGGTATTTTGCAAAAGTTAAGTGTAAGGGAAATCTAAATCGGTTTATTAGAACACAAATGGACATGAATCGTAATAATAATAAATTAACATACATATTAGTATTTGTTTGAGTCAAATGCTTGTATCGAGTCATGATGATGTTTTGCAGGATTTCCAGGAAGTAAGGTATAGGTTTTTCCAAAATTTTTCCGGAAACTTAACATGAGAATTCTGTCAGATCATTTCTGACGGCGTCAGGATTTACAACCTGACGGCGTCAGATTTGAATTTTCTGAAATTTTTGAAAGTTTTGTTTTCATAAAAAGTTTTTATTAAATCTCTAACTTATAATCTCCAGGAATCTGCAAAATTATCATTCCACAAGCATTATATCCTTATTTAGAATTTATCCCGCCGATGTTATGCAGGTTTTCGTGTTTGTTTTCTCAGGTTTAGCAGGTTATTTTGGACAAGGAGATGTATGTGGAATCAAGTTTATGGCGATGCATTAGTCGTAAAGCTTCTACATTCTCTTGGAAGAAGATCTAACCGTGTTACCACATTATCCACCGAGCGAATCAGGGGAGTATTTGATTTCATTCTTTTACTTTATGCTTTTACATCTTGTTATTTGAACATTGGGGACAATGTTCATCTTAAGTGTAAGGGGGGGGGTAAAAGTACGATACTTTAGAGAATACAATTGCACTTGATTTTTGTTTATTTAATAGTAGATGTGTAATAAAACTGAGAGAAACACATGTTAGGGTAATTTTAGTGCCAAATTTAAATTTTTTTACAACATATAGGAGTGAAACTTTGATCTTAATGAGTGTCTTACGGATAGGAGTTATATGACTAGCACAAAACCGTACCACTAAAAAAATTTTCCACCCCAAATATGTGAGGTTCGCCCCTAGAATTGGTAGGAAAAGCATTTATGCTATGATGTGTGTACCGGTAGCACTTAGATTCTAGAACTTGCGTTAGGACCATTCCGAGGCCACAAGTGAGACTACATTTGTTTAGTTGGATTTACTACATGATAAGAGGCATTAGGATTAACCCATTGTTTTACACCTGTGTTTTTGTTATAATTACTTTGGCTACATTGGTCAAGTAATTCTCCCACACCCTTTGCGTTGTACTCATTTTTAGTACACGATACCCATAGTACACCCCTCAGAGCCTATCTTTTCGTTTCGACCTTTAAGCATTTTACTTAAAGGAAGAATTTGTTTACACCCCACTAAAATGTACACCCAAATCGCCTTAGCCTACCTTGTATGCACTCATCTTTAGTGCATTATTGTGACAACATTTGTTAAAACCCAAGTTAATTATCTAATTGATTACATGGTTGCTAAGTCGAGTCATATCCTTGTACATATTGTTTTGGGACGATTGGGACTCATGGGTAAAGTACTAGTGTAATGGAGTAATGGGGAAGAACAACATTATTACCCTCATATGTGCTAAATATTTTAAAAGTACTCCAAGTTTTTCAATGATCTTAATTCGAGTCATTAGAATAGTATTTGTAAAGTTATGTAAAAGTTCAAGTGTAAGGGGAATGCAACGCCCCTATGATGTATTATCTTGGATGGTAGGGCAAAAGTGTATGCAAAAAAAAAAAAAAAAAAAAAAAAAAAAAAAAAAAAATCAAGAAAAATACAAAAAAATGAGAAAAAGAAAAGTAGAAAAAACATACGGACTACCATCCCGTTTTATTTTATGTTTTTGTTATTTTGTTTTTAGCTTAAGATCGAGTCTAGTCTTGGCTTAGCAACATTGTATAGTACATGTAATTAATCAAGATCTTTAACTCGCCACCAGTAAAATATCCCTTATCCAACAAATCCGTGTTTATCATATCCCTACACCTAACGTTATAACCCATGTAAAATCCCTCTTTGATAGTTTATCTTAGGTGCTTACGCCTAGTGGAGGAGGTTTTCGATCCTTTCCCAAGCCTATGGTAATCTATTTGCTATGACAGGTAGTGAGAGATATTATCCGTTTTCATCTATGAGATTTATTTTGATGACACTTGAGAGATGTGAGTATCTAAACACTACTTGTGAGGTGCTAGTTTGTAATCTCCGTGCTTATTATGATTAAAGTGGAACGATTATTTGTTGTAATTACTTTTATATTAGCATTAAATGACCCCTAACTTGTATTTTGATTAGAATAAAAGCGCATTTGCTTGAGGACAAGCAAATCTCAAGTGTAGGGTATTTGATGAAGCGAAAAGTGTACCGCTTTTAGGGGGTCATTTAAGCCCTAAATCGTATTTATTTGATCAAATATTGCCCTAAATCGTTCCTTTTGTCATTTTAGGTACTTTTGAGAAGAAATCTGGAAAAGGAAGCATTTTGGACGTTTTTGGAGCATAAAAGTGAAGAAAACGGCAAAGTCTCAAAATTATGCTGGAAAGTAGCTTTGACGGCGTCAGGGATTGGTCCAGACGGCGTCACGGCTTGGCAAAAAAAGTGGATATGAAAATTACTCATGATAAGCCAGAGAATTTTGCATGAAAAATCTGACGGCGTCACCCTTTAAAGTGATCAAGGCCATCACGGCTTAAGTTAAAGAGGGACGGCGTCAAGCTCATTTCTGACGGCGTCAAGCTTTGATAAGCCAGAGCGGATTTTGGAGGTCTAAAGAGGGACGGCGTCAGGAAGGCCATCCGGGAACCCTAAAAGCGGCGAGGTGACGGCGTCAGGATCTATAACGTGACGCCGTTAGCCCTTAAACTCTATATATAGTTTTGCAATTTTTTGTCATAAGTGTGGAACTTATTGTGTGTAATTTTGGAGGAGAAACCCTAAGACGAATTTCTGCCATTTTTAAGGGTTTTCATACCCTTGGATCTCCCATGTTTAATTGAAGATATGTAATCATTTAATCATTCAATATGTCTATGTGTTGTTTG
This sequence comes from Artemisia tridentata subsp. tridentata, assembly GCA_021014915.2. Lineage (NCBI taxonomy): Eukaryota > Viridiplantae > Streptophyta > Magnoliopsida > Asterales > Asteraceae > Artemisia > Artemisia tridentata. The sequence goes on from CP139502.1 coordinate 201,506,383, forward strand.
ATTACATCTTGTTCTTGTCTTTTGATTAACATGCTAGGCTAGATTTATCTTGTGTTTACTTAGATCTAATGAAACCTAGCTATTGATTATTGGTTATTAGTGTGTTATTAATTGTTTTGGATGATTGTTCATCGATGTTAGGCTTAAGAAAACTGGCTAACTTCCTATTCGGTAACTTGCTTGAACGTCTTAAGAAACATGAACCAATGCGTACTAAGGTTTTTATGGTTGTATTTAATGCATGAGCGAATTCTAGTGATCCCATGTTAGGAGCTTCTTAGCCGGCTCGACATAGGAGTGAAGTAGGAGCTTGTAGAGTTGGGGAAGTACGTACGCCACCCCACGATTGGTATTAAGGAATACACCCGTCATCCACGTGATTAATACACACTAATCAACTGGTAAAAGATAGTTAGGGAGTAAGGAAATCTAAGTAAACACATTTCTCTCCACATAAGTTTCACAACCTTTTCATTTTCTGTTATTTTATTTTATTTGCATTCGTAGTTATTTGGGTTAGTTGACTAGCAACTAATTCCGCCCACTCTTTCAAACCCGAGATTTTACTTGCTTTCATAAAAAATATAAGAATACAAAAAAGAATCTTCTCTCACCCTTAGACCTATTAGAGTAGTTTTTCAATCCTAACGACACTATTCCCTGTGGAGAACGATCAATCCCCCGTACTTACCACTACACTATACTACATCGGTCAGGTACACTGCCTGGTGGGGTTGTAAGCCTCTCGAGATCCCTTGAGAGGTAAAACCTGTTGTAAGGTCGCAAGACCACGCATCAAAAGGCCTTGCATATATCAAATCCAGGGTAACCCAAGCTTGTGATCCACTGGTCCAACTTACATGGACTTGTTTGACGACTTGAAGAGACAAGTGGTGTTCACAAATTGGGTTAGGAATCGAAAACTGAGACCGCATCGAATTAGTAACCGAACTGAATTTGTCAAAATCAAACCAAATCAAATTAAATATTTGATTTTTGGTTTGGATATGGTTTTGACAAAACTAAAACCGAACCTAACCAAAAACCAAATTCTCGTTAATTTATATATATTTTATATATATTTATTTAAAAAAACATATAAAACTCTTTCCTAATATAAATATAACATTTTAAATTTTTAATATATTTTTTTGCGCTAAAAATCAATATAATTAAATGAAAAATATAAATAAATTACATATATCAAGTTATTCGGGTCAATTTGAAAACCGAACCGAATTCAAATTCGGTGTTTGGTTCGTTTTAGTCCAATTTGAATTCGCATCAGCTAGATTTTCGGTTTACCCAGAAAATAAATATAACGGAACGAATAAATCGAATAACCTGATAACCAAACCGATCAACAACCCTAAAATCTTAACCCATCACGGTGTTTTATATTCATAAACACTTTGAGAGATTTTCACAAAAGGTTTTATGTAAACGCGATTGACAGTGAACCAACCTAGGATAATCATTAAGTGATAAGGTGATTATGGTTAGGTTTATGTCCTATAATCCAGCCAGATTCGGAGGGATCTACCCAGGGACAATACCCATAGTTAGTTTTAGAAGTCCTTAGGTATGTTTGGAAAAAAAATGAGTAAAGAGATGAAAGGAGAAAGGAGGGGTTGAAGAATTAAAAAGAAAAGTTGTGAAAGGGTGAAAAGAAATAGCCCTCCATAAACTTAGGGCAGAAACCGGGTCAATACATCTGCTCCTGGCTGTCACAAGATGACATCGGTATTGAAGGCAAGACGTCATGGACCCAGTGACGCACCGCACAACCCCTCCTAGCCACTCAAGTTTCTTTTAAAAGGTACTTGTTTCATTTCTCACGGAGAACCTTGTGTAATCTATCGACCTCTCACTCTGAGATGAGTTGGTATTGAAACAGGAGGCACCTGCTCTAGCCTCCGACTACTAAAACCAAAATATACTTAATCGAGTCTAGAGCCATGAGATTCATCAAAAGATCTCTTAAGACATACTTTCCTATGCATACACTTGTGTTCGCCAAAAAGGACACAAGTTGTATAAGAGTCTTTTATGAGATCTTCGGATCTTGCCACATATATCATGGTGGTTGTCACATGTTCCAAACGATTTACAGTCGTGGAGTGATACTTCGGTATGCTTCAGCGACTCAACTGAATTGTTGGTATACTTCGGTATACCTTAGTAAGTCTTCTTGAGGGTATCCAATTCAGGAACATCCTTTGTAAGGACTCGAGTGGTGTTTTCACACTATGCTGTTGACACTCATGAACAATCCAAACTTGTAAGTGCTGGAAATCCCGCTAAGGAGATTCCTTTCACGAATCGAGTACTGAAGACGTGGGTCTTTACTTGGATTTTATCAATAGTATTGATAACTGTCCCTAACGGGACTCTGACGGCTGATGTGCCCGACCAAGGTGAATGGAATCAAGACATTCATCAGTAAAACAATCGAAGTGGTTCAATCTCTACGAAAAGTCCACCGTGATCGATTGGTGATTATTACTAACCTTTACCGTGTTGATACCGATGATTGTACCTTGGAGGAGAGACAGTTAACAACATGATCATCAACTCACTTCCATTTCCACATGCTCATACCAACATCATTACGAAAGATGAAGTTATGCAAAGTTCAAAGAAAGTTCTCATCAAAGATCAAAGTAAAGTAAAGTTCAAAATGATTATACGTTAAAGCCAAAGAATCTGCAAAGGTAAGAGACAAATATCAAGGTAAGAATGAGAACAACACATAAGTGAAGAGAAAAGTTCAAAAGTAAGTATGAGCATGTTGGAAAAGACGTAAAGACACCATTGATGAAGATGTTGATGAAAGGCAAGCGAATATGACAGCTGATCACAAGAACAAGAACGAAGAACAAAGATCACAAAGCATGATTGGAACAAAGAATCTAGTAAAGCTATTACACAAAGACTCAAAGTTGAAGACAACAAGCATCAAAGAAGTTAAAAGATCATCCATTTCTATTGGTTGACCCATAACCCGCATGTCACAGAAAGAGATCTCAATAATCACCCTTTAATGGGGAGATTGTTGGAAACGCAAAAGTGATGATCATAAATGTAATCAAAGAGAGATCTCAATGATCATCCCTTAGGGGGAGATTGTTAGGAACGCTTAAGTGACGATCATTATCGAGTGAATGAGTCTTTACATATTTCACTAATTCAACATTAACGTAAATACTAAGACTAAACAAGACGGCACATTTCTACTATCATGTAGACTATATTTTTACGATTCTAACGAGCTATTACATGACCATATTACATGACTCATTGATTCGATAATGATCGTCACTTTAAGCATTCCCAACAATCTCCCCCTAAGGGACGATCATTGAGATCTCTCTTTGATTACATTATGATCATCATTTTTGCGTTTCCAACAATCTCCCCCTAAAGGGTGATCATTGAGATCTCATTCTGTGACATGTGGGTTATGGGTCCACCAATAGAAATGATGATCATTAAACTTCTTTGATGCTTTTTGTCTTAAACTTTGAGTCTTTGTGTAATAGCTTTGCTAGATTCTTTGTTCCAATCATGCTTTGTGATTTTACAACCTTAAATGACCAATACTTGAATATTTGTGAAACGTGTTCCCAACAATCTCCCCCTAAGTCTTGGTCATCTTGGTTGCTTGACGTCGTCTTTGCTTCTTTGGCTTTTGACGTCTTTATAATCTTTGTTCTTTGTTCTTGTTGTGATATGATATGGTAACGTTTTGATCTGCCTTTTACTAACGGTTTTTGATAACTGTGTCTTTATGTCTTTTCCACCATGCTCATATTTCTTTTGACTTTTGTTCTTCATTAATCAAGTTGTTCTCACTTCATAAGCTTCAATCTTTGACTTGTGAAAGTTTGTTGTACTTGATCTCTGACTTTTCTTTAACTTCTTTGAACTTTTGTTTTCTCTAAGTCTTGGTGAGAACTTTATCTTCAGGATATGAGCATGATGGAAACTGGTGGTGATGGAACTCCCGGTCTCCATGATTAGTTGCAGGTAAACAGTTAGCAATAAATCATCCGGCACTTACAGGTTCGGACTTCGAGATCGTCAACAGCATAGTGTGAAGACTTTCTCTAATCCTAACCCAGGCCGTTCTGAATCGGATACCCCCGAAAGGGCTTACACGGACACATCGAAGTGCACCCACGATTCAGTGAGTCGCTGGAGATCACACCACGACTATAGACCATTTTGGAGCTAACACTAAGCGTAATCCACAAGGGATTACCGAAGTGACCTACTGTCAGGGCTGTTTGATGTTGACCCTGGCAGGATTTCCATTCAATCACTGAGATTCATAATTTATGAATTCTCTCATGAATGTTCTCGGCAGATTGCTAAGATCTGCAAAGGACACTTATAATTTACAACTGGTGTTCCTTTTGTTGAACATCCAGTGTATACTAGTGTACCTAAGAGATCTTTGATGTATCTCATGGCTCTAGACTCAATTAAGTGCTTATGTTTGGCCGTCGGAGGCATGGAGCAGATTGCCTCCTTTTCAATATCAACGCATCTCGGAGTGAGAGGTCAATAGATAATGAAGGGTTCTCCGTGTGAAATGAAACAAGTGTCTTTTGAGAGACACCTGAGTGGCTAGAAGGTTTGGTGCAGTGCATCACTGGGTCTATGACGACTTATGTGACAAATGGTAATTTTCACGTTGTTAATTAATATTATATGAGTATTAATTATTTTTAAGCTAAGCATTTCTATGCGCATTTGCATGTTTCTGAGTATTTTTGAGCATTTTTGGGAGCTGTCTCGCATACTGTAGCTTACAGTCACGGCATAAAAAGGTATATTTTTGTCAGTAAGCATAAATTATCACATTTCTGATAGTTACTGACAAGTCTCGTAATTAACTGAGAGCTTTCTCGTATTTTTCTGAAAAACAACCGCACGCGCGTACCGACAGCACAGTACACATGGTAACAGTCAAATAAATATATTTTTGAGTCATTAATGATATTTTATTACATTTCTGACAAAAACGTGGATAAAAACTTTATTTTACGTAAACGTGTCCAAGAACGTCAAAACGGGACCTTACGGTCACGTTTTAAGCTCAAACCGACACACGATACACCAACGCGGGTAAAAATTAATTTACCCTCCCCTAGTAAGCCCCATGGCCGGTCATATAGTATTTCCCCACTACATGACAAGAACTCTCCACTAACACTAATATAATGATATATTTAGTCCTAAGTTTCCCTAAATGATACTAACATTTCACTACTTATCCATACCACTCTCATTTGCATTCCTAGATCATTTTCATACCTCTAAACCCACGACACACTTAAATCTTCATCATCCATAAATTTCTTTTGAAGTTCAAGCAAATCAAAGTGTATATTAAAGGTTTTTGGGTTATTTGGAACTTGGTTTGGGTAAATTTGGTGAAGCATTGGGTGATCTTGGTTCCTCCTTGGCTCGTTAATTTCACAATCATTGTAAGGATCCATAAAAAATTTCAAATCTTGTTAATCTCTTGTTCATTTGATGTCTAATGATGTTTAAAAGTATATATTTTGTTGATTTGGAAAAATCTAGGGCTTGTATGGTTAAGTATAGTGCTCGACATTTTATGAGTGGTATGAACTAGTTTATAAATTTCTTGCTTGTGTGGTAAATCTTGTTACATATAGTGTTAGTTTGATGATACAAACATTAGTTACGAATTTTACGCAAGATTAAGCAATATATAGACTTTTGGGACTATATACACTAATCGGCTAGAACAAAAATAAATGATTATTGGGGTTTTGAAAAACATAAAATTTTGGCTCAAATGGTGAAATGGTGGAAAAATATAATTAAGTGCTTATTTGGAATAGATTATTAATAAGCCATAAGTTATAGAAAATAACTAGTAAAAATGGGAAAATAAGTTGGAATAAATTATATAGGTCGAATAGACCATAAATTAGTCATCTTTGAATATTTAGCTAAGTGGCTTATTTAGTAGAGCTTATTTGATAAGTTTAAAGCTTATTTAGTAACCAATAAATACTAAATTATAAGGAATGGACCAAACTAATTTTTGGGCCATAAAGCCCACGAGAAAACTGTTGGGCCGAGCACATAGGTAAATTTTGTAGTTTTGACTTTTTGACCAAACAGACCCAATGAGCGAGTAAAATGATTTTTAGAAACGCGTCGATATATACGTTTTAACTAAAAATGTGTTTTGGGCTAAAATTGGTTATTGGGCTATTTCAATAGTGTTCGGCCCAATTAACAACTAAAATGACGAAAATGATTTTTGGAATATTTTCCGACTCGCCGTGGTTATTAATACTTAACGAAACGATAAATATAACGAAAACTATTTTTGGACTTGTTTTGAGACGTTTAGTCTCCGAAAGGGTAAAAATTGACATTTTCACCAAATTAATATTGAAATGGACTTTTGTTGACTTTTTGACTAAATATTGACTTTGTGTCGAAATCCATTGTAAACACTTAAAGTAACGATAACGAATAATACAACGATAAAAACATTCACGACGACTACAATATATATCACAATCACATTTTTGCACATATAGTTAGTTAGTGGAATATTTGAGGAAAATTTGCAACACTTGAGAAATATGGAAACATTGTACAAATGAATGGGTCATGCCCAAATTTTCTAAACATCAAACACTTAGAATATTTTTGTGAAAACACTTAACTTAAGTAAACTTTATAAAAATTTCTTAACAATGTTTTAATTTTTCCTATAATCAAAATTGTATTATAAATGATAAATAATGTTTATAATATAATAATCCTCCACTAACTCCATTAATTTATTATTTCTCAAAAACCTATTTAATCAATTTTGATCTTAATTAATTAGATAACAAAAGTAATTAATCTAATATATATATATATATATATATATATATATATACTTAACACTTGCACATTTAAAGCGGTGAATACTTTCACAGATGTTCCGTTACGTATTCCCACCGTACACTTTCACCATGAGCCACCGCCATAAAGAATGTCAACGATAAATCATTTCAAAATGTATTTTACCACACAACAAGCAAGAAATACGCGAGCACTATTCAAGCATAAACTTTTCAAATAAAATAAAGACACATGAGACACGAATATTTCGCTAAGACTTACCGTACTGATTTAGGTTGTCTGTCGGCGCGGTTGCACTATTTTTGTCGATTAGCAGATTGATGTTATTGAAAGGTGAGTTTATAGCCCCATATTTTTATATGATTTGTTTTTACAAGCTTTGGGGTGAGAAACATGCAAAACTGTTTTCATGGACCAGAAATGAATTTTGTTTTTATATACACACTAATATGCAGAAACCTAAGTTTAGCTGAATCCCATTTGTGCCCACTATCATCTACCGTTAATTCCTTTCTAGGAAGCCGTTTGATATAAATAGATCTATTGGGGATGACGCCCCCGTTCGGTTGGCTCGGCTTAGCCAAGGCGAACGTATACCAAATCGAATAATAGTCCGAGTGTCTGGGGATTAACACTCGCGGGCACCCTTATTTAATTGCTAACGCCAGGCTGGCGTGATGCGCTGTCATAGATCGGTAGGACGTAGCTTAGTGTTTGTATAGCTGAGTAGTGTGTATCTGCTGAATAGTTTTTATGATATTGCTATTGGTCCATATGTGCTATTTATTTAAACCTATGAACTCACCAGCGTTAGCTGACTTTTAGCATGTTTTTATCAGGAAACTGAGGTGCGTTTAGCCGAGTGCAGAGCATGGCGACGGTCGTAATAAGTGATGGAAATGTTTTTAATGCGTTTACTCTGACCGTTGGACCTTTTATTTAAATGGGCTTCATTTTCATCTGAAATGGATTTTATGTAATGCTACATAATTTGACTTATGTAATATATTTTAAAACGGATTTTTAATCCGTTCCCTATATCTTGTGTTATGATTATCGACCTCGTAGCACCCAAAAGTGTATGCTTCCGCGAATATTGTGATTTTGGGGGTGTTACAGATTGGTATCAGAGCCTAGGTTATAAAGAATGTGGTTTATAAAAACCTTAAACTATAACCGATTTATGAAAAACTTTCCATCATGACTGCCGGATGCCTGCCAGTTTAGCTTGCTATGATTTGAACATTATTTATTCTATTTGATTTAGTGTTATGATATGCTATTTGAGTATTTTTTTTTCTACTAAGCATATATGATATAAGTATTTTCTATATACTTACACGTGTCGCACCATAATTGTCACAGACCGTCTCCCTACGTAACATCATCATTTCACTTCGAGTTGAATACTCGCTACATACCACATGAATTCATTTTCTATTCGACTCCAAGTTTGGATTACCGTCTTATTCTTTCAAAACACTTATATTACTATCGTAAAGGAACCCACTAACTTATGTGAGCACGACCCTAACCTACTGCCTTATAACGCATCTTCTGGAATCATCTACTATTAGGACACATCCTTGCTAGGTCTCATGCTTCTTTTCTCATTTTGAAGGACCATGTCATCTAAGAGGCAAGACCTAAATTCTGCAGCCATGGAACAACTCGTAGCCCAACGAGTAGCAGAGACTATTTCTGCCTACGAGTTAGGAATTCGCACGGGTTGCGACTTAATGAACCAAGGGGCAGTTCAAAAAGCTAAAAACATTAACGAAAAGAGGAAATGGGATAATAACCTAGGAAGCAAAGGGGTTCCACAACCCCCCAAAAGGGCAAAGTTGACCAAAACTTTCACTGCTGGACCTAGTAACAGAAAGGCTTATACTAGAAAGTTACCAATGTGTAGTCGCTGCAAACTACACCACTACGGACCTTGCACCGTGAAGTGCCACAAATGCCAGAAGGTTGGACATATAGCTAAAAATTGTAGGTCTAAAATCGTTGCAGTAGCACAGACAACATCAGGGAAAAACCGGAGAGCTGAGGTAATCTGTTTTGGGTGTTGAAAGAAAGGGCACTACAAGAACAAGTGTCAGGAACTAAAGGACCAAAAAGAAGTGAGCAATCAAGGAAAACTTGGAGTAGGAGAAAACCAGGACTCAGACGTGATGACATAAGAATGACTACCCTATGTAATAGGACCTAAGTTTAGACTCTTTTAAGTTCGTTTCTGTAAGACTTCATTAGTATTTTTTTGTGAACCGCGTAGTATGGTATGGATTTAGTGAACTTTTATTATGAGAAGTAAGCTTATTTGACTCCAATTATCAATGGTCCTATGCCAACTAGGTGTACCAAATGCCGCTCGTTGCACTATTTATTTTTACTATCAGTTAACAAACCATTTGCCATCATTTTTCAACTATTTGACCTCGTACTATACACCAGCTGTCCACTTTATTATCTTCCCAATGAAATAATAAATGAAATTGCTACCAACCCTCGAACTTTTGCAAGTATTTCACAGACTATCTCGTGGTCATACCTACAAATCGTTTTATTAACAAATTTCAGAATTAAGGTTTTAACCTCACTACTGTTCTTGAAACAAGGAACTTTCCTCATATTGCCTTACGAAATGTTTTACTAACAATCTATAAGCTGAACTATAACTTGGATACCATTTTGCCAACAATGAATTGTTTTCCTATTACTCTATAAATTGTTTGCAAACCATTTTACAAACTATTCTGTCACCGCTCGGCGAATTATTTACTTTTGAAAGGTAGTTTATGCTGCAAGCTCGCGAGCAGAAAGAAAGAAAAACCGATATGTTTTCTTGTAAATAAACTCAGCATTGCATCGTTGGACCCCAATTATACAAAGCCTGATCACCTTTGTATAATTCGGGTAGGACCATACTATGCTAAGAATAATTGCCTTAAATTTTTATGAAAGTCGAATCCTTTATTTCCTTTTTTGAGAAATCAGAGGCTCGTGTGCGTGAGCACATAAAAGTAGTGCAAGTCATGGGCATTCGTACTAGGAAACAGAGTAACCGAATAGGCTTTAACGCCAAGATACCACCTAGAACTAGCCTTACTTCATACCACGTCCAAAACCAAAAGGGTAACTTACACTACTAGCCAACATAAGATGACCCCACCGATTAACATCCCACGGTACACTACCCTTTTCCGATTCCGAGACACTGCATCATCTATCAAACGAATCTTACCGAGCCAACAAACTGACTGCTAGTAGCAATCAACAACATATTTCAAGGTCATACTCTAGACCTGCAAGACTCCCCAACCAACAGCGACCCTAGGTCCACAAAACTTGGAGACTCTAACGTCATCCCCAGTATAGACTGGATGTCAAAATACCACATTGTAATCACCCACGATGGGAAACTCGTCTGCATACCTTATGATAATAAGATCCTAGCAATTCCAGAAGGACCCTAGACGGAACTAAGCAATGAGTGCAACAAACCCCGAAATCAGGGAAATGCTGGTGGTCAAGGTAACCAGTTAGCAGTAGTCAACAATGGAAACCAGGGCAATGGAGGAGGAGCCCGTGGAAGAGTCCATGCTGTGGGCAGAAGGGAAGCCCAGGACGACCCGAATATGGTGACGGGTACGTTTCTCTTCAATAATCGTTATGCTTCAGTACTTTTGATATGAGGCAGATAGAAGTTTTGTGTCGACCGCTTTTAGTCCTTTAATCGATATAGCCCCAACCACCTTAGATAATGTCTTCGACGTAGAATTAGCAAACGAAAACCTAGAACGAGTAGGTACCATTATAAGGGGTTGCACTCTAAATTTGTTAAACCGCCCAATCAACATTGACCTTATGCCCATAGAATTGGGTAGTTTTGACGTCATCATAGGGATGGATTGGCTATTGAAATATCATGCCGTCATCATCTGCGATGAAAAGATCGTCAGAGTACCCTATGGGAACGAAGTTCTGATCATTGAAGGAGATCGCTCCGATCGCGCGCGTTCATCCAGATTGAGCATCATCTCGTGTACGAAGGTGAAGAAGTACATCGAGAAGGGATGCTACCTCTTTTTAGCTCATGTCACGGAAAAGAAGGAAAAGGAACCTGGAGAGAAAAGGTTAAAAGATGTGCCAATCGTAAGGGATTTTCCAGAAGTCTTTCCAGAAGACTTACTTGGACTTCCACCGGCCAGACAAATCGAATTTCAAATTGATTTAGTGCCAGGAGCCGCGCCTGTAGCGCAAGCACCCTATCGTTTAGAACCAACAGAATTACAGGAGTTGTCTGACCAATTAGCTGAACTATCTGGAAAAGGTTTTATCAGACCGAGTTCTTCGCCTTGGGGAGCTCCTGTCTTGTTTGTTAAGAAGAAGGATGGATCCTTCAGGATGTGCATTGACTATCGAGAACTGAATAAGCTAACCATTAAGAATAGGTACCCACTCCCGAGGATAGACGACTTATTTGATCAGCTGCAAGGTTCATCGGTTTATTCTAAGATAGACTTGAGATCGGGTTATCACCAGCTTCGATTCCGGGAAGAGGATATACCGAAGACCGCATTCCGAACCCGATATGGCCATTACGAATTCCATGTCATGCCATTCGGCTTGACAAATGCACCAGCAGTATTCATGGATCTCATGAATCGTGTGTGTAATCCGTATTTGGATAAATTTGTGATAGTGTTCATTGACGATATCCTGATATATTCCAAGAATGAGCAAGAGCATGAGGAACATCTCAAGCTAATCCTGGAATTATTGAAAAAGGAAGAGTTATATGCTAAGTTTTTGAAGTGTGAATTCTGGATATCGACTGTGAAATTTCTTGGTCACGTGATAGATAAGCAAGGAATTCACGTAGATCCTGCTAAAATTGAGGCCATTAAGGATTGGGCAACGCCCACAACACCAACGGAAATACGAAAATTCTTAGGACTTGCCGGTTATTACCGAAGGTTTATAGAGGGATTCTCTAAAATAGCTAAGCCATTAACGAAACTGACCCAAAAGAATGTGAAATACGATTGGGGAGATAAGGAGGAAGAAGCTTTTCAACTCCTTAAGGAAAGATTGTGTAGTGCACCTATTTTGGCTTTACCCGAGGGTAGCGAAGATTTTGTTGTGTATTGTGACGCATCACACAAAGGCTTGGGAGTCGTGTTGATGCAGAGAGAGAAGGTAATAGCATACGCTTCTCGATAGCTGAAAACCCATGAGAAAAACTACACAACCCATGACCTAGAATTAGGATCAGTCGTGTTTGCACTAAGAATTTGGAGACACTATCTTTATGGGACTAAGTGCGTAGTGTATACCGACCACAAGAGTCTACAGCATATCTTGAACCAGAAGGAGCTGAACATGAGACAGCGCCGATGGTTGGAATTGCTTAGCGACTATGACTGTGAGATCCGTTACCACCCAGGCAAGGCAAATGTTGTTGCCGACGCCCTCTGCAGAAAGGAGCGGATCAAACCCCTCAGAGTCAGATCGTTAGGGATGACTATCAGTTCGCCGCTTCCAGCGAGAATTCTTGAGGCTCAGGGTGAGGCGCTCAAGAATGAAAACCGATCACGTGAGAAGATTCACGGAATGCCAGAGAGTGAGAATGGCTTTGTAAGAAGGCCTGATGGAGTTTTGTGTTATGGTAATAGGTGTTGGATCCCGTTACATGGAGAAATTCGTGATTTGGTTATGCACGAATCCCGCAAATCTAAGTATATCTTGTCAAACCTAGGTACATCCTGTTACTGAGCTTAAACTTGTAGTTTAGCTTAATCTCATGACAGTTCTTGTTTGATGAGTTGTGGAGTTAAGTTAGATTTTAGTAGAGGCTCAACTACCAAAGATGTTCTTAGATTTGAAGAAGTTTTATTGGTGGCCATACATGAAGGCCGACGTAGCTGAGTATGTCAGTAAGTATTTAACGTGCTCGAAGGTCAAGGCTGAACACCAGAGACCGTCCGGTCTGGTTGTTCAACCTGAGATCCCAGAATGGAAATGGGAGCATATCACTATGGATTTTATCACTAAGTTTCCTAAGACGTCTAGTGGTTATGACACGATTTGGGTAATCGTTGACCGTCTCACTAAATCAGCGCATTTCCTTCCTATAAAGGAAAATATCAGCATGGATAAACTCGCGCGACTGTATGTGAAGGAAATTGTCGCGAGGCATAGTGTGCCTGTTTCTATTATCTCTGATCGAGACAGTCGATTCACGTCAAATTTTTGGAGGTCGCTCCAGGACGCTTTAGGAACTGACCTCGATATGAGTACAGCTTATCATCCTCAGACCGACGGTCAAAGTGAGAGGACCATTCAGACATTAGAGGACATGTTGAGAGCCTGTGTGATTGATTTCAGGAACGGCTAGGACAGGCATTTGCCTTTAGCCGAGTTTTCCTATAACAACAGTTATCACACCAGCATTAAAGCAGCACCGTATGAAGCACTTTATGGTCGTAAGTGCAGATCGCCAATTTGTTGGGCAAAAGTTGGAGAAAGCCAACTTACCGGACCGAAACTAGTCCACGAGACTACTGAAATGATCGTGCAGATCAAGAGCGGAATGCAGGCGGCTCGTGACCGTCAAAAGAGTTATGCCGACAAGAGGCGGAAACCCCTTGAGTTTCAAGTGAGAGACAAGGTGATGTTAAAGGTCTCACCATGGAAAGGCGTGATCAGATTCGGCAAACGTGGTAAGCTGAACCCTCGCTATATTGGACCTTTCGAAATTCTCGCCAGGATCGGGCCGGTAGCCTACCGAGTCAAACTGCCATCTGAGCTCAGCGCTGTGCATGACTTTTTTCATGTCAGCAATTTGAAAAAGTGCTTATCTGATGAAAACGCCGTTATTCCCTTGGATGAGATTCAGCTTGATGAGAGATTAAATTTTATTGGGGAGCCGATTGAAATCATGGACCGGGAAGTGAAAGGGCTAAAGCAGAGTCGTATCCCAATTGTGAAGGTCCGATGGAACTCTCGCAGAGGCCTCGAGTACACTTGGGAGTGAGAGGATGAAATCAAGCGAAAATACCCTTATCTCTTTTCGAAACCAACGAGTAACGTAAATTGAAATCCGGGACTGATTTCCCGATTAGATGGGGAGACTGTGACAAATGGTAATTTTTACATTGTTAATTAATATTATATGAGTATTAATTATTTTTAAGCTAAGCATTTCTATGCGCATTTGCATGTTTCTGAGTATTTTTGAGCATTTTTGGAAGCTGTCCCGCATACAGTAGCTTACAGTCACTGCAGAAAAAGGTATATTTTTGTCAGTAAGCATAAATTATCACATTTCTGATAGTTACTGACAAGTCTCGTAATTAACTGAGAGCTTTCTCGTATTTTTCTGAAAAACAACCGCACGCGCGTACCGACAGCACAGTACACATGGTAACAGTCAAATAAATATATTTTTGAGTCAGTAATGATATTTTATTACATTTCTGACAAAAACGTGGATAAAAACTTTATTTTACGTAAACGTGTCCAAAAACGTCAAAACGGGACCTTACGGTCACGTTTTAAGCTCAAACCGACACACGATACACCAACGCGGGTAAAAATTAATTTACCCTCCCCTAGTAAGCCCCATGGCCGGTCATATAGTATTTCCCCACTACATGACAAGAACTCTCCACTAACACTAATATAATGATATATTTAGTCCTAAGTTTCCCTAAATGATACTAACATTTCACTACTTATCCATACCACTCTCATTTGCATTCCTAGATCATTTTCATACCTCTAAACCCACGACACACTTAAATCTTCATCATCCATAAATTTCTTTTGAAGTTCAAGCAAATCAAAGTGTATATTAAAGGTTTTTGGGTTATTTGGAACTTGGTTTGGGTAAATTTGGTGAAGCATTGGGTGATCTTGGTTCCTCCTTGGCTCGTTAATTTCACAATCATTGTAAGGATCCATAAAAATTTTCAAATCTTGTTAATCTCTTGTTCATTTGATGTCTAATGATGTTTAAAAGTATATATTTTGTTGATTTGGAAAAATCTAGGGCTTGTATGGTTAAGTATAGTGCTCGACATTTTATGAGTGGTATGAACTAGTTTATAAATTTCTTGCTTGTGTGGTAAATCTTGTTACATATAGTGATAGTTTGATGATACAAACATTAGTTACGAATTTTACGCGAGATTAAGCAATATATAGACTTTTGAGACTATATACACTAATCGGCTAGAACAAAAATAAATGATTATTGGGGTTTTGAAAAACATAAAATTTTGGCTCAAATGGTGAAATGGTGGAAAAATATAATTAAGTGCTTATTTGGAATAGATTATTAATAAGCCATAAGTTATAGAAAATAACTAGTAAAAATGGGAAAATAAGTTGGAATAAATTATATAGGTCGAATAGACCATAAATTAGTCATCTTTGAATATTTAGCTAAGTGGCTTATTTAGTAGAGCTTATTTGATAAGTTTAAAGCTTATTTAGTAACTAATAAATACTAAATTATAAGGAATGGACCAAACTAATTTTTGGGCCATAAAGCCCACGAGAAAACTGTTGGGCCGAGCCCATAGGTAAATTTTGTATTTTTGACTTTTTGACCAAACGGACCCAATGAGCGAGTAAAATGATTTTTAGAAACGCGTCGATATATACGTTTTAACTAAAAATGTGTTTTGGGCTAAAATTGGTTATTGGGCTATTTCAATAGTGTTCGGCCCAATTAAAAACTAAAATGACGAAAATGATTTTTGGAATATTTTCCGACTCGCCGTGGTTATTAATACTTAACGAAACGATAAATATAACGAAAACTATTTTTGGACTTGTTTTGAGACGTTTAGTCTCCGAAAGGGTAAAATTTGACATTTTCACCAAATTAATATTAAAATGGACTTTTGTAGACTTTTTGACTAAATATTGACTTTGTGTCGAAATCCATTGTAAACACTTAAAGTAACGATAACGAATAATACAACGATAAAAACATTCACGACGACTACAATATATATCACAATCACATTTTTGCGCATATAGTTAGTTAGTGGAATATTTGAGGAAAATTTGCAACACTTGAGAAATATGGAAACAGTGTACAAACGAATGGGTCATGCCCAAATTTTCTAAAAATCAAACACTTAGAATATTTTTGTGAAAACACTTAACTTAAGTAAACTTTATAAAAATTACTTAACAATGTTTTAATTTTTCCTATAATCAAAATTGTATTATAAATGATAAATAATGTTTATAATATAATAATCCTCTACTAACTCCATTATTTTATTATTTCTCAAAAACCTATTTAATTAATTGTGATCTTAATTAATTAGATAACAAAAGTAATTAATATATATATATATATATATATATATATATATATATAATATATATATATATATATATATATATATATATGAGTATATATATATAACACTTGCGCATTTAAAGCAGTGAATACTAGCACGGATGTTCTGTTACGTATTCCCACCGTACACTTTCACTATGAGCCACCGCCATAAAGAATGTCAACGATAAATCATTTCAAAATGTATTTTACCACACAACAAGCAAGAAATACGCGAGCACTATTCAAGCATAAACTTTTCAAATAAAATAAAGACACACGAGACACGAATATTTCGCTAAGACTTACCGTACTGATTTTGGTTCTCTGTCGGCGCGGTTGCACTATTTTTGTCGATTAGAAGATTGCTTTTATTGAAAGGTGAGTTTATAGCCCCATATTTTTATATGATTTGTTTTTACAAGCTTTGGGGTGAGAAACATGCAAAACTGTTTTCATGGACCAGAAATAAATTTTGTTTTTATATACACACTAATATGCAGAAACCTAAGTTTAGCTGAATCCCATTTGTGCCCACTATCATCTACCGTTAATTCCTTTCTAGGAAGCTGTTTGATATAAATAGATCTATTGGGGATGACACCCCCGTTCGGTTGGCTCGGTATAGCCAAGGCGAACGTATACCAAATCGAATAATAGTCCGAGTGTTTGGGGATTAACTCTCGCGGGCACCCTTATTTAATTGCTAACGCCAGGCTGGTGTGCTGCACTGTCATAGATCGGTAGGATGAGGCTTAGTGTTTGCATAGCTGAGTAGTGTGTATCTGCTGAATTGTTTTTATGATATTGCAATTGGTCCATATGTGTTATTTATTTAAACCTATGAACTCACCAGCGTTATCTGACTTTTAGCATGTTTTTCTCAGGAAACTGAGGTGCATTTAGCCGAGTGCAGAGCATGGCGACGGTCGTTATAAGTGATGGAAATGTTTTTAATGCGTTTACTCTGACAGTTGGACCTTTTATTTAAATGGGTTTCATTTTCATCTGAAATGGATTTTATGTAACGCTACATAATTTGACTTATGTAATATATTTTAAAACGGATTTTTAATCCGTTCCCTATATCTTGTGTTATGATTATCGACCTCGCAGCACCCCAAAGTGTATGCTTCCGCGAATATTGTGATTTTGGGGGTGTTACAACTTAATTCTTCAATACCAGTGTTACCGTAGTAACAACTCGTAGCATATGTATTGAACCCGGTGTCTGCCCTAAGGTTGAACAAATGGAGGGCTATTTTTTCACCCTTTTTCATTACTTTTCTTTTTCATTCTTTAACCCCTTCTTTCTCCTTTCATTTCTTTTCTCCTTTTTTTATTTCAATCATACCTAGGACTTTTCTAGTACTAAACTATTGGTATTGTCCTTGGGCAGATCCCTCCGGCTCTGGCGGATCATAGGACGGTTTTTCCTAACCTTAGTCACCTTATAACTCCATGACTATCCTATTGTTGCCATAAACCAAACCTTTTGAAAATCTCTCAAAGTGTTTATGATTGTAAAAACATATTTTGTTAACACTTTGAGAGTTTTGTGATTTTCAGAAATACTCTCCCTTAACATGTGCTCATAAGTATTTAAGGTAAATTTGCACATGTCGGGTAGAGTCAGCACTTTTTGAATTGATTGATTTTCAATGAACATGATCGTTGCGAGACACGTTTACATCACTAGTAGAACTAGCTTGAAATTATTACCCGTCCAGATCATATTCAAAGAAAATATCTCGAAATCAGTACATTCTACTCAGACACGTCCTTTGCGAGACACGTTTACATCACCGGATAAACCGGCTTGAAATTATTACCCGTCCGAGACATGTCTTTTCGAATACTGACTTTTGCTATCGTCAATTCGAGGGTTCAATTCTGAGTCGAGCTCTTGTGAGATATCAACTTTTGAGTTACCATATTTTGATCATATCTTTATTCTCCCCCTCAAAAATAGCATACTTATGATGTTTTTGATAAATGTTTGATAAAAAATATGCTTTTTGAGTTTTGTGGGAAGAATTACAAGAACTTTTGGTTGTGGAACAAAGATTATTTTTCAAATACTCCCCCTTGACGAGGGAATACTTGTCCTTATGAGCAGAATTTCGAAAAACTTAGAAAAATTCTGGTTTAATTCTACTCATAAGTAAGAAGCTTTCGCTCCTTATATTAGGATTGAGGCACTGAAGTGTACCTCAGGGTTCTTTCTTTATAGGTACGGGTTGTGCACTGTGATGTGTGCACAAGCCATAAAGCATAATTTTAATGGAACATTTTTTGTTTTGGAAATACTCTCCCTCAAAACTAGCATTTGTTTTGAGAATTTTAAACTTTTTAAAGTTTGAGGGAAAGAGTCTTATTGAAGCAAAATTCTGAAAAATTTAGAAATTTCAGTTTGAAAAATTCTTGAATAAATTTTGCTTCAAGGTAACTAAAACGTTATTCACTGAAATACTCCCCCTCAAAACTAGCATACGTTTTGACATTTTTAAACTTTGGAGTAAACTGGGGAGTATAGATTAGAAAATCTTGAGCAAAATTTTGAAAAACCTTTTGGAAAATTTTGAATAAATTTTGCTCAAGATTAAGAGGTTTTTAGGATAAGTGCACGCTTGGTTTTAAAGAATGGTTTAGCAAGCTACATTCCTTTCTTCAAAACCCAAGTTGTACACTGTAATGTGTGTACAAGTCGTAATGTTGAAGTCCGAGTCCTTAGCTGAAGTACTAAGAAGTCATCTAAAGTTTAGATTAGACAACAACCTTGGGAACCCATTTAAGCACGGCCCTAATGGGTTTGCCAAATTTTGAAATCCATTTGTAAGTTGTGTCAATCTGATTTAAAGATGTTGAATTCCAACGAGGACTGAAAACCGGTGTTTCACTTTGAAATAACACTTGTGGAATCAATGGAGATTTAAAACTGTTTTTCTGTTGAAAATTGTTTGAGAAACCCGGTGTTTCTCTTGGAGTTTTAAAATCTGAAGAAGAAGATTTCCATCTAGAGTTGAACCTCATGGGTTCTCTTTGAAGATTTGTTTTTGTGATAAATGGAAACCTTCTTGTATTTGGAATGTTCAAAGCAGAGTCATTCTTATGTTGCATTGAAAGCAATTCTGATATTGAATATTTGAAAGGTTTTGAACGACTTTGCTTTGGTCTCCACACTTGCTTTACCGGTGTAAAACAAGAGTGTGGAGTTTCAAAAACTTGATTCTTTTCTTTTGAAGCATTTGGATTTGAAAACTTTTGAGAAGTAAGTGTTTCAGTAAAACTTGGTTTCTTCGAAAACTTCCTTCCTTTTTGCAAAGAATAATTCGTAAACTGGGAAACCTTTTTTGAAAATGGTTTTGAAGATTCACCCGTGTAAATCTTCTTCGAAACACTCACTTCTGGTGTTGAAAATTTTGAAATATGAGCTTTTCCCTTTGATCGGTTAAGAGAATCAAACTTCACTTTTAAAGCATTGTATGAAGTTCTCAAATCACTGTATTCTTTTTGAAGAGAAAGATGATCTTGGGATGCCAATTTTGATTCTAAAGAGACAATTTGTTTCAAAAGTTGATCTTTTTCGGCTTTAGAATCATCTGTTTTACGAGCTAATTTCCGTTCGAACTCAACATTTTCTTTTTCAAGTATTTCAAAATAATTTTTGAATTTTGTCGTTTTGTTGAAAAAGTCAGTTTTTGCATCCTCAAAATCGTTTGTTTGTTGAGCTAAAAGCGTTTCAAGCTCAACCACTTTTGTTTGAAGCACATGATTTTCATTTTCAATTTCATTTTCAAAAAAATACATTTTCTCCCCCATTTCCTTTTCAAAATCTGGAGTAATAGAATTGAACAGGGTATTTGGAAAGGAAACTTTTGTGATTTGAGACTCAACCTTTTTCATTTTCATTGATTCAATCTTTTGCAAAACATTTTCAAACTTTTTATCAGCGAATTCAGACAATTGAGACTTCAAATCTTCAGTCTCTTTTTGTTTCTTGTTTGAGTTTTGTGTCTGAACTCGTGAACGTTTGATTGAATCAAACAGGTTTTTGTAAATCTGTTTCAAATGCTCATTTTCATTTTGTAATGATGCCACAGTATGCTCCAACTCAATATTTTTTGTTTCAAGTTTTTCAAAATCAAACTTGATTTTGGCATTATCATGGTTTTCCTCAAAAACGTTTTCTTTTCCTTTAAGCACCGATGTCAAAGATTTTTCAGACTCAAGAGTTTGTCGTGAAATTGTTCAACATTCTGGTCAACCTCTCCTTCATTAGTGAATTGAGGTTGCTCAGAATGCTGTATTTCAGAAGATGAAGAAATCATATCATTGACATAAAAAATGTTATAATTTGGTACCTCAGCCATAGGCTCTGTGTCATAAATGGGTCTGATATATGCACTTTCAGCATCAGTATCATTCCCTGATATGCGTTTTTCTTCTTGTTGTTCTGATTCTGTCCCACTGCTTTTCGTAACAACCAAACTAGCACCCATTGCTTTAACCTCATTAACCTGTTCCTCTTGAGTCTGCAACTTCATTTCATTCATCATTCTGTCATACTCTCTTCTGTGAAGTACTCTTTCAGCAATTGACATCTCAATAGAATCCATTTGTTGAATCAATATGTCTTTGAAAGTTTGAACCTCGATTCGAGTGTATTCTAAAAAATACTTGCGTGCCATTACACTGCCGTAATCCGAAGAGAACCGCGAATTGATGAACTGCTGAAACTGTTCCTTGAGCACTCTAAAGACGACTGTGGATCCATTCTCATGGAATTCTTCGTTTTCAAGTTGCTTCTCCAGGTGATCCACGTTGAGGAACATAGTTTCTGTGAACATCTCAACGTCGTCTCCAAAGAGTGATGGAAATGCCCGTTTAAATCCATTCTCGGTACGAGTTCCTGCTAAGTCTTTGTTTGAGAGGACCTTAAGGTGTGAATGAAGTAATCTAAAACATGTCATGCATTTCTCTTTCGATTGTCTCTCTTTTTCTTGCATTAATAGCTCTTGCGTATCTCTCTCTTTTGAACTTGATTCCATTTAAATTTCGGTGTGAAATGAAAAATGGATCTTGTAGATGATAAAGAAGTAAGATTGTGTTTTTAAATGAATCTTTTGTCAATCGTTCACGCTTTCACAATAACTAACACGGTAGTTATATCCAAACAAACCCAAAAAAATTCAATCCCAAAATAATACTTAATCTCGGATTCTTGAAGCTCAATCAAAACCGTGGACGAAAAATTAAATCTCAAAAATTTAACCACACAAGTCAATTTGGATAAAGAATTTAGAGCTTAACCAAAAAAATTTAACCAATAACGATTAAAAAAAATGCGTCCCTTTTACCAGTCCAAATTGAACTCCTTTATACCAGTCCAAGCCTATAACACAATGAGCCCACGAGCCCAATACCAAAAAAAAAAAAAAAAAAAAAAAAAAAAAAAAACTAATCTACCCTAATTATTCTGTATATATAAAACAACTAACCACTTTCACACTCAAACCCTAATCACTTTTATGCACAGCCACCTCTTTCCTCTTTATCTCAATTCAAACGCATATCAGAAAAACAATTCGTCCCTTTTCCTTTGATAAAACTCAGCAAACACCAAGGATACTCTTGTTAATCGAACACCAAAGACACTCTTTACTTCTTTCTGTATAAAGACCGAGCACCAACACCCCTTAATCTTGTTATACAAAGACCATTAATGAAAAAGGCTTCAAGATCTTGGCGTTGAACTCAGGTAGGTCTCGTTCTATATGTTTTGATTTTTTTATTATTATTTTTATTATTATTATTTTTTTTTTGTTTTTTGTTTCACAGATCGAAATGAGTAAAGAGATGAACAATCTTGTTCTTGTCTTTTCTCTTTAAGTTTCGTATATCCAAGGAAGTGTAAACTTCAAAATAGATCTATGATGACACAAGTTCAAAAACGTAAGATCTTCAAGATCTTTGAATATTCGGATATGATTTGAACAAGTTTGAGATCTTATGTTTCTTTTCTTATTGTTGTTTGTTTTTGAGTCTTGAACGAATCAAAGAATGATCATAACAAATTTGTTATAAATCGTTCTTTATGCTTTCGGAAATAAATGGAAGTTATTACTTAAATAAAGATTGGTGATGATTTGTTTCTTTCGAATGGTTGATTTTTAAAAGTCTTGGTGTATCAATGAATAATACGAAAGAACTGCTGAGATCTTTTTGTTTTCTTTTTCGAGTATGTGTTGATTTTGAACATGAGATGGGATTAGGTGTTAGATTGTTGATGTTGTTGTTTTGGGATGGTTTAAGGGACGTTTTGAGTTGGGATTTGTTGTATTAGCGTGAGGATTGGTCGGGACAGAGGGTGTTTGGATTATGATTTGGGTTGATTGTTTGATGTTATTAGCGTGAGGATTGGATCCTTATGTTGGCTGTTGAAGTTTATGTAGAGAGTTGGTTCTCTGTTTTAGTTGATAGTTTTTTTTTTTTTTTTTCTTCAGTTCTTTTCGATTTTTATTTAACTTTTGTACTGATGATGGAGTACAAAATTGCGATAAAAATCCAGATCCACAATTGCGATAGAAAACCAACTTTGTGATAGAGTCAAACTTTCAGAATAGCGATAGAGTTGACTTCCAGATTTGCGATAAACCTTAGTGCCCAGATTTGCGATAACTTCCAAAGTCCAGATTTGCGATAGAAATTATACAATTCCTATAAATCCTTGATTTTATCGAAATTCTTACACAAGAATTTCGATAGAAGAGGGTTTATCGAAATTACTTATACAAGCAATTTCGATAAAACTTTTCGATGAGTTTTCCGATCAGTTTTTCGACCAACTCTTTTACCAGTTTTCTTCGATGAGTTTTTCGACCAACTCTTTTTACCAGTTTTTCGACCAAGTAATTGACCAGTTTTTTACCAGAAATTCCAACTGAGTACAAAAATAAGTAGTTTTGGTGATAAGCTTAAATCTGGACTGTTTGACTGAATAAGCAGTTTGACTGTTTGACTGATAAGCACAATATAAGCAGTTTGGACCTTAATAAGCTCAACTATAATCACACCAAATGAAACAGTATGATATGCTTTTTAGAATCAATAAGCATGAAATAAGCAGAAAATAAGCAGTGACGTGAACAGTAACGGCGTGAAGAGTAACAGTAAAATAAAAACACAAAAAAAAAAAAAAAAAAAAAAAAAAAAAAAAAAAAAAACTTATAAATCATCTTCTGGCTCTTGATACCACTTGTAGGTAATCTATTTTAGATCAAATCACACCTATGTAAGTGAGATGATGTTAGAGAGAGAAAAAACTAGAGAGAATAAGAGAGGAATTTCTCTTTTCATTCACCAAATCACCAATTCACACCTCTCAAATGAGTGGTTTACACCTTATATAGTCTCCCAACATATGAGAATGGGGAAGTGTGCCGTCTTTACATATTTCACTAATTCAACATTAACGTAAATACTAAGACTAAACTAGACGGCACACTTCTACTATCATGTAGACTATATTTTTACGATTCTAACGAGCTATTACATGACCATATTACATGACTCATTGATTCGATAATGATCGTCACTTTAAGCATTCCCAACAACTTCCTTATGCTTACCTTATGTAATGACTGTATATTGTTGTAACCTCTCATTTGAGAGGAAGTTTATTGATTATGTAATAGAGAAATTTTCTCTAGTTACTCTCTCTCTCTCTCTTAAATATATCTCCCCTTCTAAAACTTAATATGTGTGTGGAATGATATAAGAAGGGATCCTAACAAACGTTTTATTAATATGATTAATGTATTTATAGTACATCTATTAATTATATTAGTTAGTTCACGAAATGATTTAACGGTCATTAGTTATACCTTAGACGCGTTATATAACTAATGGACTTAACAAATAATTGGTAAATGGACTAGTTATTGTGTATAAGCCCAAACCGAATGGGAACCCTTTTAGGGAGCCCATAATCAACCGACAAGGTGAGAGAGAGGAGGTGTTTGAATCTAACTTGGACTCCATGTAATGTAGGCTATATAATGCACCTCTTGGTTCATTATTTGTTATCCCTTGCAAAACATAAACTCAGAGAAAACTCTCTCCCTCTTCCTTAGCTTAAAACCGATCGGAAAACACCCGAATCCCTTTGGGTTTTGTCGAAAAAAATCTAGAAACAAGAAACTAGTTTTCCATTGTTTCATTCATGAACTAGCATTCAACGTTCTTCTATAACGTGTAGTGTATGCAACCATAGAGGTGACTTGCTTTAGTCACTAAAGTGTTTCGCGAACATCAAGATTCAAGATACAAGATCCAAGTTTGATCAACCGAGCAAAACCAAGAGTTTAGTAAACTTATATGTGCTTATGTGTTAATTCGTATATATCAAACATGATCGCTTTGGGACGTTCTTCCGCTGCGTATACTTGTAATAATAATACTTATTAGATCACAAAATCCCAACAAACACAACAACATATTTCAAGTGCACTTATAAAAATAGATGCATTTTCGCTTAACTTTCTCACTCTTATTTGAAATGTGTGGCTATAAATCCTTCTTATCATTCTCATTTTAGTCTTTCTTTTCAACGAATCTCTTCCCATGTTAGAGTTTAATTGTGGAGCTAATTGCGACTAGAGAAAAGGTATATGTGAAAATCCTACAGAAATCTGTCCTCAAAAGCTCAACAATTTTTATCGAATCGAATGCAATAAAAATTAATGTTATAAATAGAGGCGTAGCGTGGCGTCACAGTCACGCCTCAAGCCTTAAGCGGCAAAAAAATATTTATAGATTTATGTATTTATGATTTTATATCATTTTTTAAGAGCAATTTCAAATACTAAAGCCCAAATCCAAAATAGCTAGGCCCAAATGCGAGGCTTAAGTAGGAATTAAGTTTTGAAATTAAAAGGCCAAGAAAGAAATTGACCAAATACTAGAAATTAAGCCAAAATCTGTAAATCCCCTAAATGCTTTTAAAAAATGGCTCGACGCCTTAGCAAAAGGCGCGCCGTTTCGTGCCTTTTCTCGCCTTATCACACGCTACGCCTAGAGCCGCCGCAAAGGTCCATTTCGTGACGGCCGCCTCGCGCCTTGGCGCGCCTTTTAGAACTCTAATAAAAATACAATTTGAGAGTTAGCACCTTGTCGTAAATATTCAACAACAAAACTAATATATTTGAGAATAATACAGGTTCGATGGATCACTTTTAACTTGTACATCTAAAACTAATATATTTGAGAGCATTCTTTCATGGAGACTTGGTTTAGATTGTATACCGACTAAGTGTAATCTGGGCCGTTTACTTTTAACTTAATGTCCTGTTTGGTAACAAAACTGGCTGGAAACAGAAAACTTTGGTGTTTCTTTTTAACTTATTGCAAAAGAGAATCCTTAATGTGGAAGGGGGCAATTAAGCATACTGTTTCTATTCAGGACGTCTTAATACGATTTTTTTCCCGAACTAGTGTAGGTGGAAAAAATAAATTCGAAAAATTTAGAAAACTTCGAAAAAATTTATAAAAATTCAAAAAAAATTTAAAAATTCGAAAAATTTATAAAAATTCGAAAAATTTATGAAAATTCGAAAAAATTTATAAAAATTTTAAAAAAATTCAAAAAATTTTAAAAATACAAAAAATTTATAAAAATTGAAAAAATTTATAAAAATTCAAAAAAATTTATAAAAATTCGAAAAATTGATAAAAAATCAAAAAATTCGAAAATTTTATAAAAAATTTATAAAAATTCAAAAAATTTATAAAAATTGAAAAAATTTATAAAAATTCAAAAAAATTTTTATAATTTTTTTGAATTTTTAAAAAATTATAAATTTTTACAAATTTTTTGAATTTTAAAAAAATTATAAATTTTTATAAATTTTTTGAATTTTTTAAAAATTTTAATAAGTTTTTTCGAATTTTTATAATTTTTTATAAAATTTTCGAATTTTTTGAATTTTTATAAATTTTTTGAATTTTTAAAAATTTTCGAATTTTTTTAAAATTTTTATAAATTTTTTCGAATTTTCATAAATTTTTCGAATTTTTATAAATTTTTTCCACCTACACTAGTTCGGGAAAAAACTCGTATTAAGATGGTCAATTAAGCATAAAAAAGAAACAACATATATCCACACAGGACCTAACTAGAAACAGTACACATATATCCACACAGGACCTAACTAGAAACAGGAAAAAAAAGAAACAGCCCCTAAGTGTAATCTAGACGCTCGTGGAGTTGATCTTCATACCAGAACATGTCCGTTTAATGCAATGGTTGTCAAATGCCCGGTTGCCGAATCATTATGGATTAAGGTTACTAGCCAAAAGTTTTGGCCAATGTTATCTGGTGGGGTAATGTGGTGAATCTGAAAAGAAAATAAAATAAAATGCTAAGATGAGTTTTTGGTGGTTATTCAAACTACATTGTGGATTATTTGAAATTTTAGAAATCGGATTGTTTTTACTTAAATCCTGCGAGAAAGGATACCCTCACCGAAGATACAATAGGAAGCTGTGTCTCCTGAGTCGGAAAAGAAAGTGGGTCGGGTCCAAAATTACCAGTTGTTCCAGTGCATTGTTGGGCCATTAAAGCCGCATGTTGGGCCTGTTGTAGCTGCGAGATAGTGGGCTAGGGGTTAGGTTTTGGTAGTCACATACATATTTACACCTATAGAATTGAAATTCAAACAAAGAATGGAGGGAGCTTTGGATTGTTGTTATTTCTCTTGCATCCTTAATTGTCAGTTTTTATTTAATACGTTTTCTTAGTCGTAAGCAGCACTTTTTAGGGAATGGACTTTGTAGTTAAATTGACATGCCTGATAAAGTTTCAGTTATGTGTGGAAAATTAGAAATTGTCTTTATACAAATATTTGGCTGATAGTTTTATGTTACAAGAGACAGTGGCATTTGACATACTTCTCTTCTGTACCATATGAAGTTAATGTTTGCCTTTATCATGGGTACTGATGTATTATTGCTTATTTGATTAGACACATGTCAGTATGAGTTTGGAGTTTGTTAGCATTCGTCACACCCACAAATGTTTTCCGTGTTTTTAATACATTATGTATTCTTTGTAAAACAAAGACACGTAAAAAAGATTTAAAAAAAAAAAAAAAAAAAAAAAAAAAACCTACTTTTAGTAATTTAGTAAAACAAAATAGAAAGTTGATTTATCAAATACTCCTACGATGTTTCACTAGTTGACTTAGAAGGTTTTTATTGCTATCGTACTTCGATACGATATAAACACCTTTGTTTAATGAAACTAGAAGAAGCGCTAAATAGACAGGTGGATTATGGGCCAATGATAGTTGGGTCGAGTAAGAGTGCTGAGCCAATAAGGCCTGTGGGGCTGGAAACAATGGACTCATGGACTATAATTCAGCCATGCGATTCAAACAAGTAGATTGTTGGGCCTTTCTAGAACTACACACAGCCCATGGAGCAATATTACTAGGCCTCGTGTTCTGTTGCAAAAGACGATTCATACCAGAGGTTCGAGAGGGGTTTTGAGCCATATTATTATTACCTTTAAAGTAACATCTATAAATTTGCATTGTTCGCCAAAGCAACAAGTGCCCCTTGGAAAATGAGTACAAAGTTAAAGGTTTATTGGTCCTTTAGACACATTATTAAACGCTTTTTGAGTACTATTCAAGCCCCTAGTAGACACATTATTCGAATCCCGTTGAGCATCATTAGATGCCAAAAGAATAGTTGGTGATGGCGAAGATGAATCAACGTATTTAGTATCCGTATTAGCATCATTTTGGTATCTTTAAATGTAGCAAGAGGCTTAGTATCACGTATGATACGGGCAATATGTTTATATTTAGGAAATAAGCCATTAAGAGAACAAAATACCAAAGTTATATCACTCACGGAGTTACCCACATTCTTCAGCCTACCCGGCCAATCGTTGTATCTTTGTGAACTAGTCATGTATAGAAAGATTACCTAGTTTAATAGACCAAAGTTGGTTATCAAGATTGATAACCCTTGCGTCCTCATTGTCATGAAACAATGTCTTGATATGATCCCATAGATCTTTGG
This sequence comes from Artemisia tridentata subsp. tridentata, assembly GCA_021014915.2. NCBI lineage: Eukaryota > Viridiplantae > Streptophyta > Magnoliopsida > Asterales > Asteraceae > Artemisia > Artemisia tridentata. The sequence continues at coordinate 201,534,746 of CP139502.1, forward strand.
CGGTAAACGTTGTCGGCACAACTTCATGTTGTAGAGATTCGAAAGAGTTCCAAGAATCCACATCATAATGAGATTGTCTAGTTTGTGCCAATCAGAATCGATAGTACTGGTGCTTGAAGTTGCGTCATCTATGTGTTTCTTCAAACCAAGACTTCCTAGGTTAATTTTAAAAGAAGAACTCCATGAGTTATAGCAGTGTTGTAAATATCGGTCATGGTGGCCAATATATCGGCGCCACGGCGGTTGGCAGTGGTCCACCACCACGATTTGCAGCAAATCGGCCAAATTTGGCGTTTTGGTCACAACACATTTTTGAGGTTTTGATTTTCTTGATTTTGTTTAATTTCGAGGCAGCGGTTTTTTTGTTGAAGTGGAAAAGTTAAAGAAGAAGGTGAAAGTGTTAAATTGAGGATGTGTATTATTTTGTGTAACCCTAATAATATATGGGTTTTCTTGGCCCACTAAAAATCTTGTAAAATTGGCCCAACAAATAACTGGGCTTAAACAAAAGTATACCAAACTTAATCAAATCCAGGTAAATTTTTGCAAAATATACAAAAGATACATAATTAAAAGTAATAAAAACATTAATATTGCTAATATATATATATATATATATATATATATATATATATATATATATTTTAAAATAATTTCCTTTATAATTTATTGTCTTCGTTGAGAAACATATATATCGCCGCAAAGACCGATATGGCGCTTGAAAGGGGTCGACCGCCACGATACCGCCGACCGATTTTTACAACCTTGAGTTATAGTTAAGTTTTTCGAGACTTAACTTGGCAGGAACATTATTTGTGATACTAGCAAAGTAGCAATACCAAAGGGAAGGAGCTTGTCGGATGAGGATGGTGGTGTTTGATTTCCGTCGTCTCCAGCCATGATGTTTGAAGAAGACGAACTAGGCTTTCGTAGAAGAGGGAAGAAGAGAAGAAAAAACGTACATGATAGAAGAAAGGCTCGGTTAGGTCTCTCTCTCTCTCTCTCTCTCTCTCTCGCTCTCTCTTTATTTTTTAGGGATATATCATATCGGAATTATAATTGCCTGCCTTTTCATTAATCAATAATAACAATATATGCAATACAATGGAAAGTTTTAGAATACGGTCTAGGCCTAATAACAATAAGAAAAAATTACACGGATGGTCCTTGTGGTTTACACGGATTTCATGTTTATGAGCTATTTCATTTTAATTACGCCACAGATACCTATTTTGTGAAATGTTGCACGCGTTTGGTCTCTAAGTTGGATGTCCTTTTACTTTGACCGTTAAGTGTTTAAACTGTGAGGGCATTTGCGTCTTTTCAGGTTATATTTAATATATAATCCCTACCCAACCCCGTTGACCTCTCATTTCCCTCCTATTCTCATCACACTTACCCCAAATCTATTCCGATCACTGTATAAACCCTAAAATCAAATTCTAGAAATTGACCATCTCTTTCAAATCAATGGTTTCTAAAAGTTGGAGAATACGAGAGAAGCATGAGGGCAATGCACCTCTGAAAGCATACGGTAAAAAAAACGACTTCAGTTACCTATTTTGATTTTTTTTTGAAGATTATCGTGTTAATTAATGGTGTTTTTGTTGACATTACCTTCAATGCGTTGTAGTAATTGTGTTTTTCTTATTGCATTTTTCAGATGGACACCCTACCATGTTTTTTATGAAAATCCATCATGCTGGAAAGTTTAAAGACTATGATGAAAGGAGATATGTTAATGGTTTAGTAGCGTATGTGGATGGGTTTGATATGGATAAGTTTTCAGTACATGAGTTGAATGATGTAATGGAAGAATTAGGTTACATTAATGATGAAGAACCTATTTTCTATCATTATTTGATTCCTGGGACTGATTTAGAAATTGGACTAAGAGCTCTAGGAAATGATATTGATGTTATTGGTATGGCTAAGTATATCAAGGATGATAAGATGATCAGTGTGTATTTTGAACATGTGACATCAAAACTGCTCATTTATTTGACCCCCTCAGTTATAAGCAATGTTGTGATTGAAGAGTTACCCTCTGACAATCCCATTCCCACTCCCTCCCCATCCAAGAAGAAAAGGCCCCCATCCCAAAAAATGTTGTTGTTAGAATACCATAAACCCTCTACCTCTGACACTCATACTCCTACTCCCAACATTCCCAATGTTATTGACACTCATACTCCCACTCCCAACATTCCCAATGTTACTGACACTCATACTCAATCTCCCAACATTCCCAATGTTAGTGAACCTGTGAATGTGCCTGAGACTGTGGAAGATATTGTTCAAGAACTGTTGAACAATGATTATGAATTTGATCCCTTTGATGGAAATCTGAATGAGAATGAAGGGCCAAGTGTTCCAGTGAATGAAAGGGAGAATGAAGGGCCAAGTGTTCCTGTGAATGAAAGGGAGAATGAACCTTTAGAAAACTTGGTTGAGCATGAAGAAAGTGACTCAGATGAGGGTGACAGTAATTCAGATGAGGATGACAGTAATTCAGATGAGGATGATAGTGACTACTTTGTTGATGTAGAGAACCATGTAGAAGAAGTTAATGTTGATATGCATGATTATCATTTTAATATAGATGCAGATGTTGAGTGGGTGAGACACACAGGGACAGTAGAAGAAAAGGAGGATGCACCAATAGCAGAAGCAGTTGAGGAGTTAGATAATGAAGACTTTGAAGGTGGTTCAGATGAGGAAGAAAATGAGATTGAAAAGATTAGGAGGAAGAAGCTTAAAGTAAAAGAAAAGGCAAACAAGACTGCAGAGAACATTGTGCATAAGCATATACATGAAAATATGAAGCTCAAGTTCAGTGGACAAGCATATAAAGATCACCTTTGGAGATGTGCCACTGCAACAACAGTTTTTCATTTTGATCTTGCAATGGAGGAGTTGAAAAAGTACAACAGTGATGCATTTGACTGGTTATCAGCTATTCCTGCTCATTCTTGCTCCAGTTCCCATTTCTCAGGTAGAGCTAAATCTGATATATTGTTGAACAATTTGTGTGAGGTCTTCAATGGGAAAATATTGGATGCTAGGGATGCACCTATAATCAGTGCCTTAGAATACATTAGACAGTACTTGACTAGAAGGATTGTGAATGTTCTAGCTGTGATAGACAAAACTGATGGCCCACTCACCCCTACTGCCACTAGACTATTGAAATCTAACATGGACCAAGCAAATAATTACTCAGTAGCTTGGAATGGGGGAGGGGGGGGGAAGAATATGAGGTCAAAGGACCACATGGTGATCAGTGTGTTGTGAATGTGGCAAATAGGGATTGTAGTTTTAGGAGATGTGGAAGAAATCCCAAATTCCTTCAAAGCTCATTCCACCAAAACATCATACCAAGTGGGCAGGCCAAGAAAGAACAGAAGAAAAACAAAGGAAGAGAAGGCAATGGTTAGAGATGGTAAACTGTCCAGGGCATATAAAACTGTTACATGTAACAAGTGTGGAAACCTTGGTCACAACAGCAGATCTTGTAAAGGTCAAAAAATGAAAGAACCAGTTGAATCAACAAGGGGATATACTACACAGGCTGCTAGTACTCCTCCATCTACACAGGCTGCTAGTACAGGTTCAAAAGCTAGGAAAAGGACCGCATCTACATAGGCTGCTGGTACAGGTTCAAAGAAAAAGAAAGTTGCTGATGGTGGTGAGGGAAGTGGAAGATCACAGAAGAAAAAGAAAGTTGTAGGGTGATGTATCTGACAATCTTTGCGCTGTCTGTTTGGTTTCATGATATGTAAAGCAGTATTAGTAATAGTTAAGTTAAGGTTGATCTATTTACAGTATGTACTGACTTTATGTACTCACTTATTGCACTATGTAATGCAGTATTAGTTAACTTAAGATTGATCTATTTGCAGTATGTAATGACTTTATGTAATGCAGTATTACTAATACATAAGGTTGACTTTTACTAGTCAAACCTAGTTTTCTATAATCCATTCACTTTATGTATTCACTTACTGCAGTATGTACTGACTTTATGTATTCACTAACAAAATACACGCATATGTTTAGTAATGGTTAAGTTTGACTATTAGTAGTCAAACTATTTTTTTTATCATCATTACAGTTGACTTTTTAGTAGTCAAATGTATGATATTCAAAAACATATAACATACTCAAGATTGTGTTTAGGTCGTGGGTTTTAGAGAGAGAAAGAGAGGAGAGGAAAACTTCTATTGAGAGAAAGTGAAGATGTATTAGCTTGTAAATGAAGTTCCAACCCTCTCCTTTGGTGGGAGAAGGCTTATATAGTGGTTACAAAAATGCCTCTAGTAGGCTATGGACCGGGCTGACAGTGGGTAAAGACCTGACCCGACTCCATGGTGTTACGAAATCTAAACTAATATGATTAATCTTACGAGCTACTTAATGCTAATAGATACTCGGGGTGACCGAGTCTTTCATGTGTATATTTATATTCCTAACAATCACCCCCTAAGGGAGGTCACCTCGGAAATTACACTTTGAATTCTAGCATTCTATTACATAAATTTGAGTTTCTAGCTCGTAGTCTTTGATTCTTCTAAGTCTTTAATCTTTGTACTTTCAGCAGTGAACTTTTGATGACTGTTCTTTTGTCTTGGATGATCTTTGAGGATTCTTTGAGGTCATCATCCAACGTACGTCTCCAAGTCATCTTTTTGTAGTATCGTCTCCATGTAATGTTGTGATCTTTGGACCGACATGCTCACACTTTTCTGGATCATGATTTTCAGCATCAGAGTTGCGGAACCAGTGTTGAAAGTCTTTCAATTATCATGATTTCTTTGATTATGATGGTGAAGTATGAGCAAGGGGTGATGGATCGGCATCTTTTCGGCAATCAGCTGCAACCGCCAGGGATTCCTGCATACAACAGTTAGCAATAAAACATCAGGCACTTATAGGTTTGGATTTCGAGATTGTTAACAGCATAGTGTGAAAACTTTCTCGAATCCTTGCCAAGGCCGTTCCTAAATTGGATACCCCCGAGAGGGCTTACAAGATCTACCGAAGTACATCAATGATTAGGTGAGTCACTGGAGTTCACTCCACGACTGTAGACCGTTTGAAACTGCCGCGACCACTAAGCATAATCCACAAGGAATTACCGAAGTGACCTGCTTTCAGGGCTGTTTGATGTTGACCCTGGCAGGAATTTCCATTCAATCACTGAGAATTACATTTGTAAATTCCATCATAAATGTTCTAGAAGATTGCTAAGATCTGCGTAGGACTAATAAGTTTACAACTGGTGTCCTTAATGTTGAACAACCAGTGTAGAAGCAACATGTGTTCCTATGAGATCTTATGATGCATCTCGTGGCTCTAGACTCGATAAGTGCATTTTTGGTAGTCGGAGACTGGAGCGGTGTCTCCTATTTCAATATCAATATGACTCGTAATGAGCGGTCGATAGATTATGCAGGGTTCCCCGTTAGAATGAAACAAGTCATTTTAAGAGAACTTGAGTGGCTAGAAGGTTTAGTGCAGTGCGTCACTGGGTCCATGATGTCTTGTCTTCAATACTGGTGTTACCTTAGTAACCACCAGTAGCATATGAATTGAACCCGGTTTCTGACCTAAGGTTGAATAATTGGAGGGCTATTTATTTTCACCCTTTCTTATGACGTTTCTTTTTAATTCTTCAACCCCTTCTTTCTCCTTTCTCATATTACTTTTTTTTTTTTTTTTTTTTTTTTTTTTTTTTTTTTTTTTTTTTTTTTCATAATCATACCTAAGGACTTTCTAATACTAACTATTCGGTATTGTCCTTGGGTAGATCCCTCCGGCTCTGGCGGATCATAGGACGGTTTCCTAACCTTAGCCACCTTATAACTTCATGACTATCCTATGTTGCCGTCAACCAAATCTTTGAAAAATTTCTCAAAGTGTTTATAGTTATAAAACATATTTTGCTAACACTTTGAGAGTTTTGTATTTTTCAAATACTCCCCCTTAACATGTGCTCATATGTTTTAATTTAAAATTTACACATGTTGGGTAGAGTTTGCACTTTTTCAATTGATCCACTTTCAGTGAACATGACCGATTCGAGACACGCTTACATCACTAGTTAGACTTGCTTGAAATTATTACCCGGCCTGGTCAAGTCCAAATAAACTTTCTCGAAATGGTACACTCTACTCAGACAAGTCCTCTTCGAGACACGCTTACATCACTGGTTAGACCAGCTTGAAATTATTACCCGGCCAAGACAAGTCCTTTCGATTAATGACAATTTTTGTTTCGTCAATTCATTGGTGAAGTCTGAGTCGCACTCACATGAGATGCCACTAGGGATGCCACATTCTTTTTTTCACCACAAACCATTTGCTCCCCCTCAATATGTGCATTGATATACAAAAGAGTTTAGCACATATGGGAGAGCTTACATTTAAGTCCAAAACATCACATTTTTATCAGATTGCATATTTAAATCACATTCTCTCCCCCGATCATAAATTTCAAACCTTTTGAGATTTTGTGATCCCAATTGATTTAAATAAGTTAAGAAAATATGGGAGAAACTATGGTTAGGTTTAATATGTGCTGATAATGGAACATACTAATGCTCCCCCTCAATCAATGAGGGAGAATGTTAGTGTCAGGTATGATAAGTTTGAAAGATATTTGAATTAAAAAAATCATACACTGACACATAACAACAAGTTTCATTAAATTCACTACTTATTATGTACAAAGTGACTTGTTTTGAAGATATATTTTTTTTGAAATCACTCTCCCCCTCAATCGATGACCCGTTTTCTATTTAAAGAGATGTAGTCATTGATTGAGTGATAGATTTTTATGAAAAGTTCAATTCTGATTGATATTCAAAAATTATGGTACCACCACTTTCCTGAAGAATCATAGATGAAAAATTATTTGTGATGTAAAGAAGACTTCTCTTCTTATATGAGAAATGATGCACTGAAACGTACATCAAATCGAAGAAACATGGATATAAAGTAATCCATGCCCGGGTGAACTTCACCCAGTAGGAGGAACAACCGTCTTTTTGGTGACGTGATTTCCCCATAATGAAGAACGGGTTACAGTCTGAAGTAACTGCAAGCCGACATGACATGTTTTAACCATTCAATTTAACTTCTGCTCGAGCTTCATTTAAAGACCCGTGTCATTATTGAATGACATTTCTAGGACCGTAAATGTTATCGATAAACAGACGACATGCCTAGAGGAATTATTTTTGGTATTTTTGTGTTTTTCTAATTTTTATGGTTTTTATAGCTTTTATATTTTTCTATTTTCTTTTTGGTTTAAGATATGTACAAAATATATTATTCAATTTAAGAAGATGTTGACATGAATACCGAAATAAGGATATCGTTCTGTACGTTGTAGAAATCTGTAGTCAACATCTCTTAAACTTTCACCACCAAAGCTTTCGAGGCTCCTGAATAATCGCCTGAACTTGAGCCTTCTCAATGTGAAGCTTTGATAGCTTCCTCCCAAACTGACAATCTTCTTTTTGAGCTGTTTTAAAGCTCTCTTTCAAGCTTACATTAGTTAAGTTCACAGCGGAATCCGTAGCAAACCCCATCAAATATTGCTGCTCCTTTTAAGAATAATCATCGTGATTATCCGTTCGGGGGATCATCAAATAGATCAGCAACGTATCATCTCACGCTTGAGTAATTCTTCTCATATTTCTTCCCACTGATGGCTGAAGTAATACATACCAAAAGTATCAAGAGGCCACTTCCCCCAAGTAGTTGAAGTGATGCAATCAGTCTCATTGTATGAAGCTCAAAAACCCGAAGTACACACTCCATCCTATTAATGAAGTCGAAAACGTAACATCAAAATCAATTAAGACTCGGAAATGCACTTTTCTCCCTTCAAGAAATTGTAGATAAGAATTGTTACACCAAAGTCAACTAAGTCCTGAGTGTAAGCAATTTATCCCGTATGTAGTCGAAATGATAACACCAAGACAGTACCACAAAAGTAACTGAGTACCGGATGTAGTCGAAATGATAACACCAAAACAGTACCATAAAAATCAAGTAAGTCCCGGATGAACACATTTCCTTCTGTAGGATACCGACTAACCAGAGGAATCATCATACAATTGTGTACCTCTTTAATCATTAGAAATTGTTTCTTACATCTCTTCCCCCACGTAGTTGGAATAATACACCAAAAGCCACGAGTTAAAACACTGATTTTCTCTGCTGTTATGACATTTGTCTTCCCGGAATAACTTCAATTAAGAAGAAGTGTAAATTTCATCACGTGTACTCGTTTTGCGTTCAGATGTATGTCTCCTTCCCCCTTGCTGGTTTTGATACCTTAGAATCAGCAACACATTTTACGCACATATACTTGAAATCTTGTGAGAAGAACAAAATTGGCTCAAATTTATCAAGTGAGAATCAACCGCTACCGAAACTCTCTCTGACTATCTTTACCAACCCTTAAGTAGGCTATTTGAGGTGATAACTGATGGAGCAAACCCGATATACCAAACTTGAAACTGAAGTAGAATTCCCCGTTCTCGTGACTTAAGCTTGCACTAATGTTGGAAGAACGGTGTAGAGAATTTATGCTCCAAGCAAATCTCTAAGTACTCAATACCCAACCAAAGTATGAGACATTAACACCTCTTGCGATTATCCACAACGTCATCGGCATGTGACACTGAGTACTACAACATAACTCCTTTAAGTGATAGTTAACCAGGTCTTCAAACATTTACCCCGACTGCTGGTAACTAGATAAACTAAGTCTTCAACTTAAATCTTAAGCACGAGCAAGTTATCATTGTGAAAGTCAACTTCAATCTCAAATAAGTGATACCTGATCAACTCCGTAGTCACAATTAGAGTCACATGCCCAACAAGTGAGTGAACATACAATCAAATGTACGTCGATCCACTGTTCACACTTCTCCCCCTCAAAAATTGCATATGAGGTTGCCATTTTTGATTGAACAAGTGCATATGAGGTTGATCCACTGTTCACACTTCTCCCCCTCAAAAATTGCATTTGAGGTTGCCATTTTTGATCGAGTGAATAAAAATACAATCTAATGAAAGTAGATCCACTTGATGACTGAACGAGCATGGAACAAGTATGAAGCTTGTTGATGAGAATAGTCAGAAACAAGAAGATTTCTCTTCTTTCGAAGATAAAGCGCACTCAAGCGTATGCCTTTCTTTTCTTTGAGGAACGGGGCCTGGAGTGTTTTCAGTAGACGCCATTATGTTGACATTAAGGCCCGAGGCTTGAACTGCAGTGTTCAAACTTCATTTGTCGTTGAAGATCTAGGCCTGAACTGATGTGAACAGATGTCATATATCGCTGAAAAACGAGGCTTGAACTGATGTGTTTAAACGTCATTTGTCGTTGAAGATCGAGGCCTGAACTGATGTGAACAGACGTCATTTGACGATTAAGAACGAGGCTTGAACTGATGTGTTCAAACGTCATGTTGGGTAGAGTTTGCACTTTTTGAATGATCCACTTTCAGTGAACATGACCGATTCAAGAGACGCTTACATCACTAGTTAGACTAGCTTGAAATTATTACCCGGCTTGAAATAATGTCATCTACGTAGATCTGAACGTGAAGTAGATGTTTGCCCGTTTTCCTAGTGAATAGCGTAGGATCAACAACACCTTTGGAGAATTTGTTTGCCAGAAGGAACTTAGACAGAGTATCATACCACGCCCTAGGTGCCTGCTTTAGGCCATAGCGAGCCTTATTCAAATGATAGATGTGAGTAGGGCGTTTAGGGTCCACAAATCCTTCTAGTTGACTGACATAGACTACCTCTTTCAAATCACCATTCAAGAATGCTGTCTTTACATCCATTTGGTAGACTGTCATATTCTGACTGGCAGCATTAGCGAGAAAGATTCTGATGGCTTCAATTCGAGCAACCGGTGCAAATGATTCTTCAAAGTCTATGCCCTCTTCTTGACGATACCCCTTTGCAACAAGCCGTGCATTATGTTTTAGAACATCACCATGCTCATCGAGTTTCACTTTGAAGATCTACTTTAGAGCGATAATCATTTCACAATCTGGAGGTAGTACTAATTTCCATACTTCAAGTCGATCAAATTCATGAATTTCTTCCTGCATTGCATTAAACCAACTGTCTTTGGACATAGCATCTTTGAAGTCTTTGGGTTCGACTTTGGATAGTACAGAATTAAAGAAGCACCACAAGGCTTCGGTAGCAAGTTGCTTTCATGTGGATACTGGACGAGAAGGATTCCCAATAATGTTGTCAATCCGATGATCATTCGTCCATTTTCTGTGATGTTCATGTTGTTGAGACAGGGAACTGATGTAGCCGTGTTAGGATCCCTTGAAGGAGATGCATCATTAGATGATTCAGGAGCAAATATGTTCACGAACGGAGCTTCATCAGCAGTAGCAAAAGGATTCACATCTAAAGAATTATCAACTGCAGAGCTTTGTTGTACCGAAGGAGATTGAATATTCGATGATGATGGTGAGTGACTGGCAGATGGTGCACCTTGACTAATTGAGACAGATACAGATAGACCATCTGAGTTGTGTGGAATTGGAGCATCAGCAACTGGAGGTAAAGGTGGAACTTCAGTTGTAGTATCAACAGTTGGTGGCTCAAAGTATTCATCAAACATCGGATCAAACAAATTCTTCAACTCCTCACTCGTAGGGGGTACATAAGGAACTGCAGGAGTGGGATGCTGTACAAGACCTGAACTAATTGGTCCAGGAGACAAAAGATTAGGTGCGGGTCCAAGACTTGTGTGTCCAGGATCCGTTTGCTCAGTCAGCTCATCGAATGTCACGTGAATGGTTTCCATAATTTGTCGGGTTCGTTTGTTGTAGATTCGGTATCCCTTGCGATCTGGTGCATACCTAACGAAGAATCCAATGTCTGCTTTAGCTTAGTTTCCGATCCTGACTGTCATTTGTCGAGTAGAATAGAGCACCGAACACTCGCGGAAAAGAAAGATCTGGTTTCTTGCCATGTATCAGCTCATATGGAGTTTGGTTGTGAAGAGTATGTATCAAGGATCGGTTTTGGGTGTAACAAGCTGTAGCAATTGCTTCCGCCCAAAGAAACATCGGTGCCTTGGAAAATATCAGCATGGTTCGTGCAGCTTCCACAAGAGTACGATTTCATCTTTCAACAACCCCGTTCTGCTGAGGAGTGCGTGGAACACTTTTCTGGTGAGTTATGCCAATACTTTCATAAAATTGAATGAGTTGTTTGTTAACAAACTCAGTTCCATTGTTTGTTCGGATGATTCTAACGGTTTTGTTGAGTCTTACTTGTAACTGTTTGATAAGTTTGATGATAACCTCTGGAGTCTCGTCCTTGGTTCTCAAAAACTTCACCCATGTAAACCGAGAGTAATCGTCGACCACCACAAGAATATATTTCTTCCCATTTATACTCTGCACTCTCATTGGTCCACACAGATCCATGTGAAGGGTGTGAAGAGCTTCCATAATGGTGTTGACAGTTTTGGGTTTGTGAGTATGTTTCTTGCTTTTGCCCAATTGACAAGCAGAACAAAGATGATCCTTTTCAAACTTCAATCTGGGCATACCTCGTACAAGATCCTTGCGAGTAAGTTCATTTATGGTGCCAAAGTTTAAGTGATTTAAACGACGGTGCCAAAGCCATGATTTGTTCTTTGAGGCCTTTGACAGCAAGCAAATAGGAGAGGACCGCATCATGTCTTCAATAGAGATGGTGTATAGATTAGTGCCACGACTGCCTTTAAGGAGATCAATACCATCCAATTCTCTGACTCCAAAACCAAGCATAAACAAAGCAACCAAAACCAAATCCCACGCTGTGACTCACCTTTTGTCACGGTTCGACTCATACGAGTCATAACCCTCGGCCAGAGACTAAACCCTAGACCGAATCCAAAAGCTATCCACCAAACTTCAACATAAGAAAAACCAAACCTATACTAAGCCTCGAAGTGACTCACCACGAGTCACGACTCAACCCTACGTGGGTTTTTATCTCTCGGCCGAACCAAACAACACCCAAATCCAACCTTGTACTTAGTATCCCGAGGTCACCCCTCCGGATACATACTTGACCTGACACTTGACTTAATACTTGACTTGACTTGATTTGACCTGGGCTCGGGTTGGGATTACTGTTCCCTTTACTCTTATCTATTGTAACTATTTCTTAATTCCTGATATATCTGCATAACCTTTTATTTTCTCTCCTAACTCTTGTTGTACCTTGCATTGTTTCACTTACTTCACTATCCCATTATTACTGCTTGTTACCTTTATATCTATTCACTGGGCTTTTTAAGCTCAGCCGCATTTCTTTTCCTGCGGCAGGTTTTAGTTTGGAAGCTGGGTATGAGTGGAGAGTACCTTGGACTTAGAAGACCTTGATAGCTATTTATAAATAGAGATGACTAGAAGAGCTTATATTCAGACTTAGTAATTATTGTATATCTCATTGTAACCTTGTAGTTTCAGACTTTTCATTGTAACCTTTGAAATTCAATTGTATTATTTATGTCATATGCTTGTGTTTGCTTTGATACGTCACCATTATTGTGACATCTTTACCCTTGTCGGGTTGGGGTGTTACACATTACCTCAGTCTGAATCACGAATTTCTCAATGCTCTATGCCTACAATTTTTTTGTCTATGTGCATACGTTTCACAAACACTAAAATCACATTTAACATAACTATTAACAACTATTGGCAATATCGTTGTAACAGAACACAATAAAAAAATAATAAAAAAAAATAAAAACAAAAAACCAAAAAAGAAAAAAATAATAATAAATAAAAAAAAAAAAAAAAAAAAACATAACTCATTCTTACTTATTTGAAATGAAAGAAAGAATAAGATAGTTTTTATCATCAGACCCCGCCTAAAATCCATCGCAAATGGATTATACTTAAATTTACTAAATCCAACTCGTCAACAAAACCAACAAAGTACAACCCAAAGCTAAAAGAAAATTAGAAATTAAAAGACATCTAATGGGAAAACCAAAGTTATACATATAATGATTTTGAAATAACTGACCTACTTGCATCCGAAAATGTGCTCATCGCAAACCAACATCGTTATCGTTGTTTTAAATGACTCAATAATGGCATGATACCCAACCGACAGAACCTGCTTATGTTCTTTGCAGTAAACACAACCTGCTTATGTTCTTTGTTGCTCCACGACCTGCTTTTATTGAAGACGCTCCTCCATCACCTGCCCATGGAGAAAAAAAGGTGTGACCTTGGGAAGGAACATATTACAGAAATAGCAACTAATAATCACAAATATGAGCTTACAGATTTCTTGTTTTTCCCCTTCGTCCTTGACACGGGTCCTCTTCTGGCAGATGAAAAAGTCGGTAGAGGGAGATGTTACGGTGGCGGTGCACCAAATTGTGTCCTTCATTAGACAATCTCAATCCTTTGTGGAGCTCAGTTATTACACTTTCCTTTTCCTGCAAAAATATATTTCAGTGAACATCTAACAAAACCCTGATAGAAAAAAATGACAGACATCAGATTAGTTCGAACTAATAGCAAATCATACCCACGAAATTGCATCTGCTTGAGCTTTGAAGACTCGTAAAACTGAACTATATGCCTCTTGCTGCATTTGGTGAATTTGGGATTCCATATCAGTGTCCCCATGCCTTGTAGGATATTGTGCAGAACCGATAACTGCAAGTCTTCCATTACCTACAACATGGCCACCTCTTGGAATTCTATTTTGATGAGTAGGCAGAAGATCATCATCTTTCGTTCCTGCAATACAAACAAATTACCAACCCAAGGTCATCATCCAATCGCTGTAATAATCAAATACTCAATTGGCTGAACGGTTGACGAATATTGAAAACTTAGGGAATTAAAATATAAAATGAACATAATGGACATACTTGTGACAGAAAGAGAGATGTGTTAAAAGATGGGAGTAGAATTCTGTCACAGTTTATCCAATTTCATTTTTAACTTTTAATAATCAATTTAATTGCAGACTTGCAGCTACTCGGAAACTGATTGTTTATATGTAAATAATCAAAAGCATAAAGCATTTATCCAAACATCAAAAGCTGATTTTAGTGAGTGGACTAATAACACAAATTCAACCAGTCAATTGCAAATTCAACAATAGAACGGGAAAGGGATAATAAAATAAACAAACAGCACGAACTCACCAATGCAAATAAATTCGAAGATTATGTGTTCAACAAAACTTGATCACTCTGTCAAGAAACTGCTGATCTGAATCTACAAAAATTAACACAACTTATCATAATTCAAAAGGGAATGATCAAAATTGAAAAATAACAAGTGTGTATTCGAAGCCAATCATGGACAACACGTCAAGTCATTTATTAAAATACAGGGAAAAAAGTTGTACCTATCAACGTAAGGAGTCGGTCACAAACAACAGGCTTTTACCTCTTAGTGTCTCGACAACTGCATTGTCGTCAAACCTGCACAACAAAAAGAACCGTGAAAAAAAGACCAGTATTCAATTACTATATACAGTAGGAATTCTGTAAATTAGTTCCGTATATTATTATTTTATATATTATTTATTCCATGAAACTGATTTTAAGTTGTGCAGTGTGACGGGAATAGTTCAGAACATTTATTACTAAATTACCCTTATGGTGTTCTTTCTTCTGAGTATCTGGGTCATCCTTTATATCATTGGTCAAGTTCTCGGGAATTGAAAGCCAAATCCCTGACCTCTTACCTCAACCTCAACATCATTACCATCATTATGAATTACCTTTCTCCTGATCTCCTTTTTGAATCTTTAGCTCACCTGTAAGAGCATTTCATCAAAGACGATTTGCAAAATCTTAAGTAGGTATTTAAATAACCACACAAAGGTAAGTAACACGCGCATTTGATAAACGAAATTATTAAATCTGAACCATGGAATTGAGTTTCTCACATAAAAGCTTCATCAGCAATATACTGAAATTAAAGAAAATTATACCTTCCCGAACATACTAACCACTTCATTGACGTCTTCATCCGAGCGGGAATCAATCTCTTGGTCGTAAACCTAAAAAAAGTAAGTGGTTAACGAAGTGCACAAAACCTCAAAAGTGAAAATTTATATCATCCTAACTGAATGAACAGGGGTTCAATTCACAGGTTCTTATAGTGTCGAAAACTATAAAACAAACACGACTTCTTACATTAGTTGAAACATAATAGTTGACGTCTTTTGTTCTTCTGAAATTATTCGTAATGTTAACACCCAGCTAGGATAATAGTTGACTTCTTACATTAGTTGAAAGGTATGCCAAATATATTTCAGATAAACTGAAACAAACATACACAATATACAGCTAGGATAATAGCAGACACGTTCATATTTAGTTTCTTAGAACTAACAACCGGACTGACTTCCCATCATATAGACAGGAAATTATAAAATGTAAAAAATCTCCTATAACGATTTTCGTGTTTATCGAAGTTTACCTATATTGAAATCCTACTCAGCCAGATTCTTAGAAAGTGCATGGAACTTCTCTTGACATACCCGCAATGAATTAAAACAAATAGTGGTTAGTGTTTCGCAAACCATTTTAAGAAGTAAGTGCATGCATTTTGCCTCTCGCAGTAGTGGAAAAAAGGATTGATAGATAGCTTTTAAAAAAACGGCAATCCCAACACATATAAATTCAAGCTTACATGTATGCATTTCCTATAAATACCAGAAATGATTATAATTTTTAACCTGGAAATCAGTATTGGCGTTTGGTTTAGCTTATTTACAATATCTTAATACACTTTTAAGCTGCCTAGAAAAATTTATATACAAATAAAGTCTCTCTTTTACCGTTATTGTTATTTTGAAACAAATGTGTCATGGGTATAGCAAATAGATTGATACATTGTATGAATAAGCAATGAAGATGGTTTTACATACAGTTGAGCCGAGTTCGAACATGTGTTTCTTGTGTCTGAACATTAGCATATCTACAGAAATGAAAGAGGATATATCAAGCAAGGAACTATGTCAACCGGCCAAAAAACTGAAAGTCTATACGAAACACATGATTATGGGTTATTTGTTGTTTAGGAAGGCATTTTTATGGAATTAGAGAAAAGATAAAAGATAAAAGATACCCGTGATTAGCAGCCCATGATCAGCAACCCGCTGATCAGCAACCTGTGATCACCGTCATACCATTGCCTTGATGATTAATATAGATTGTACCGTTGAGGCTGCTCGATGTTGATGCCATTGATCTTATCTTGGCATACCTCCGTCCAGGTCTGATATTATAACGGTTTGCTGCTGAACAAACATTGAAAATCAAAGACAAGAGTCATTTCTGTTAAGTAAATCATTATAATAGTTCAAAAAATATATATATGCAAACTTGGGAAGATGGGCAGGCATGTGATATATATGAAAATCACCGACAATTCAACGACCAAACTGAATCATCAAACCAACTCACTAACATGATCACACACAAAAAAGCCATTCACAAAGACAAGTAACAAATTAAATTATACCTTCTATCATTTGCCTTTTCTTCCCGATTTCGACACTAATTTCGGCACAACATCAGCCGTCTCAATCAACTCTGGTCTCGAACGATCACTCATCACATCCAGATCGAATCGATACACCAAAATTCTCACAGTAAAAGAGGATTTCAGTTTTAGAAGAGGATTTCTGTCTCCGCTAGTGTGACCTCTTTCGCTGCCTAGAACTGACCCCAGCTTCGGTCCCTATCTGCATTTCTGTTAAAAAAACAAAAAAAAGAAAAAAAAAGAAACAAACACCCACAAAAAATCAATAAGTCAATATTCAAAGGTGTGATAACACCATTAGAATAGTAACTGTCTTATAAAGACAGATTCTAAAATTACTGGGTGAAAGAAAACGATGATAACAACCTACATTGCTGTCATAAGAAGGTCAAACAGATTATCTCACGCACCTAGTTTCTGAGGGAATACTGATTCGTTATCAAGTTGAGTTTCAATCTACTGCATCAAATAGTACACATACTCAGGAGATACTACTATTGATTTCTTGATAATAACTCCATCAGCCAACCTATTATCGTATCTACAAATATTTGAGCGATCATGTTAGACTTGATCGATTGTGCAATAAACTATAGATCATGTGTCAATGTGTCATACTAAAGGAATGTTATAATATAATGT
Source organism: Artemisia tridentata subsp. tridentata (assembly GCA_021014915.2). Taxonomy (NCBI): domain Eukaryota; kingdom Viridiplantae; phylum Streptophyta; class Magnoliopsida; order Asterales; family Asteraceae; genus Artemisia; species Artemisia tridentata. The sequence continues at coordinate 201,551,970 of CP139502.1, forward strand.
TGACTATTCAATACTCATTAATGGACAGACACACAGTCATGCAATGATCAAATGTAAAAATAGTAATCGTTTGCAGCCACAAACATATTAACATAAACTTATGAAATAATAATGTGGAAATACAAAAATTACCTTGGACAATAGATGATCTTTAGCAAGCTTATAGTTAGTATGAAAATGATTCTTCGCAAAAACACGTTCAACCGCCCAAAATATATACCATTTAGACCAATCTACAGTCTTGTTATAAGACGCTCGACACAGATTCCTGTTTTCAATTCGAAGAATTATTCGCCCCAACATCGCAATTCAAACACATAGGGATTGATCAAACACAGTTAACATTTAGATTTTAACCACATCTACCTAATAAGTGAACCCCTTTAACCGATGCTTCAGATAATTCCGCTATATAATCCGCTAAATCGGTGCTAAGTTCTTCCAAACTCACATGAATCATCACCTCACATCTGTCCTTTTTTTACTCCAAAAGTGCCATCTTTAAGGGAAAAAATGCAGGTAAGTAGAACAGCAGATAATTTGCTAACTGGTTCAGATTGTTTTTGTTTTCGCACTAAAATTAGCGTATGAACTGTGAACCCAAAAAAGAGTATGGAAATGACCTGGAACACGAATACGGTTCGTGGTGACGTATGTCCATTCCGGCCTAATCCTGAAAAAAGTCTGCAAATAACACCAACATAAAAATCAACTTAAATTTTTAACGATGACATCTTTGCTATTATATAAATACATTGACCCCTAGTTACCATAATATTATAATCCTAATCACATATTCCATAGAAGTTAAAAATGATAATTGAATTCACCACCTGCCAACGTTGGAGAAAAGAAAGAAAGGCTTCCACATACCTCTTCAAAAGTGGACGACGCTGCTAAACCGTGGTAAATGCATACTACAGTGACTGTAAGAAATTTCTCACTGTCACGTGTGCTTGCCCAGAAATCACATATTCTAATTAGAAAGCATGCGTGATAGTGACAAAATTCCTACAGTTTCACATATAATAACCTGCTCGGTAAGCACATTATAAGTTGTTCCCACTGACTCCAGCAAGATTAGTATAGCTACGGCTGGTCCACGTGCAAAAACAATACCGGGAACCTAAGAGCATCCACAATGAAGCCAACCAAACCCAGTTTTGATAAGCTATAAGATTTTTACAAGTTTATTATTTTCACATCTGTTTTTATAAAATGAGCAATTTTTGTACACCAAACCCTTCAAATATGTTTTTATCGACAAATCCTTTTTTTTATAACTGTTAAAAAAAAATCAAAATCTAACATTTACCACAACAAAGGCTAAATTCAAAACCCTAAAATTAAAAAAACTAAATCCAAACCCATCAAATTCCAACTTAATTAAACCCCAATTCGAATGCTCAGATTTCAATATAACAAAAATCTAAGAACCAAAAAAAAAAGCAACTAAATATTCAAACCTAAAAAATCAGAAGGTTCACTAACCACATCCTTCTGAACAGCAAAAGACGCTGGAATCATATATACATCATGACACACGTCTTCGAACCTGGAATCAAACATAAAACTATGAGTAAGCGTACATCAAATCACAACAATAAAAAAAAGGTGATTTCTTATCAGCTCAGAGAATCAAGAAAATTAAAACGGAAAAAAAAAAAAATAGCAAAAGCTATAGATCCAAAAGTGTGGAAATAACAAACATCCTTACTGTAAAAACAACACACGGCATAAAAACAACCACAAAGATAAAAAAAAATAAATAAATGAACTATTCAAAGTACTGTAGCTCACCTCACAAATTCCTGTAGCAGCCACAAACCCGTAAAGTCGGATCGAATCACCGTCGGGTTATGATCCCGGACTTATAGCTGTCAGATCTCAAAGGAAAGGGAGTAATGTGAGGGAGGATGAATAGTGTTGGTAAAGAATAAGAATACTTTTATTATCCGAACGCTGGTTTGAAGCGGGTAGCAAAAGAATTCTGGGCGGGTCGCGCGATAAATGTATAATAGATATAATTTCCGCTGCACAACCTGATAATAATCCAATACCTGATACACCTGCTACTACAACAACAACCGTTGCTAAAGATGCACCTCCAATTGAATCTCCTTCAACAGGAGAACACACCGCTTCCAACACTGACAATGCAGCTGAAGATCTTCAACCACAACCAGTACCCGAACCTGCAGATTATGACCCAGATGCGTTCTTTAATCCATTTTCACCGACTCCAACCGTTCTTGATATCGCAGAGTCATCCACACGTAATTTGGACCCATCTGATCTGCAGACGTTCTATCAACATCACCCTTCAACACATCATTGGACTAAAGAACACCCCTTAGTAAAAATCATTGGCAATCCCTCAACTCTAGTTATGACAAGACAAAAACTTCATACCGATGCTGAAAATTGCAACTATGCACTCGCAGTCTGTCAAGATGAACCCAAAAACATCAAAGACACACTAACATATGACAACTGGATTGAGTCAATGCAAGAAGAACTCGACCAATTCAAACGACTAGAAGTGTGAGAGTTAGTCGAAAGACCAGATGGGGTCTATGTCATTGGACTAAAGTAGATTTGGAAAAACAAGCTAGATGCAGAAGGCACAGTGATTCTTAAAAAATCGCGTCTGGTATCTAAATGATTCACTCAGCATGAAGGAATTGATTTTGAAGAGTCCTTTGCTCCAGTTGCTAGGCTTGAGGCTGTCCGTATCTTTCTGGCATACGCTACTCACAAGAATATGGATGTTTATCAAATGGATGTGAAAACGGCATTTCTAAACGGTCAATTACGTGAGGAAGTTTATGTTAGTCAACCAGAGGGATTCGTTGATCCAGACCATCCCAATCATGTGTACAGACTCAAGAAGGCCCTTTACGGATTTAAACAAGCCCCAAGGGCATGGTACGATAAACTAACTGCTTTTTTGCATGCCAATCATTTCACTAAAGGTTCAGTGGATCCAACTTTGTTTATTCAAAAACACGGGGAGGACATTTTAATTGTTCAAATCTATGTCGATGACATTATTTTTGCATCAACAAACAAAAAATAATCAAATTGCAAGATTAATGAAACAAATTTTGAAATGTCCATGATGAGTGAACTTACGTTCTTCTTAGGACTCCAAGTTCATCAATCACCTCGTGGAATTTTTCTAAGTCAGTCCAAGTATGCTCTTGAGATTTTAAAGAAACATGGCATGACAAGTTGTGACACTTATAACACACCTATGTCTGCATCATCCCCAAAGCTGGATGCGGATTTACAAGGTACACCTGTTGACCCTACAAAATAATGTAGTATGATTGGGTCCCTCATGTATCTAACAGCCAGCAGACCAGATATAGTTTTTGTTGTATATCTATGCTCCCGTTATCAGTCACGACCAACTGAAAGACACCTTTCTGAGGTTAAAAGAATCCTTCGGTACATAAAAGGAACCATCCATTTGGGGATCTGGTATCCGAAGGATTCTGGTTTTGTACTAATAGTTTTTTCAGATGCTGATCATGCAGGATGTTTAGACACACGCAAAAGTACATCTGGGGGAGTGCAGTTTCTAGGAGACAAACTTATATCTTGGCAGTCAAAGAAGCAGGATGGCACTTCATTGTCATCTACAGAATCGGAATATGTAGCCATGTCAGCATGCTGTGCTCAAGTCATTTGGATGTGATCACAGTTGATGGACTATGGTTACATATTCAATCAGATTCCCATGTACTGCGACTCCAAGAGCGCCATTGCCGTCTCATGCAACACGGTTCAACATTCGAAGTCAAAACATATTGCACTTCGATATCATTTCACCAAAGAGCATGTTGAAAAGGGTACAATTGAATTATACTTTGTTGGTACTGAATACCAATTAGCGGACTTATTCACCAAAGCCTTACCCCAAGCAAGATTTGTGGAATTAGTTCACCAAATTGGTATGCGGTGTTTGACTCCAGATGATTTGAACAACTTTCTTAAACACAACTAAGAAAGTCAAACACCAAAACCTTTTTTTTTGTAAATATCTTATTCAAAAACACAAAAAGATTTTCATTTTCATCTTTGTATAAAAAAAATGCAAGTACAAAATTTCCATCAACACTTTGTTCATTTAAAACAAATTAACCATTCTTTCCGAACAAGTGTTGAGGGGGAGTATGAAATTCAAATTTTAATATTTTCCTTAAAATTCGTGCTTGCATATTTTCTAAATGATGTTGTTTTAAACATGTGTTGGTAATATTATTCCCGTGATACCCTCCTTGATCTTAAAATGTTTTCTAATATTCATAAGTCAATGGGGTGTATTAAAATTGTTCTTGCCAAATATATTACTAAGTGTTTTATTTTTGTGATAATTGGACTAACTGTGCAAAATCTTTTGTTAAAGGACCAAATGTGACAAAAGTTGAAAATTTGAATATTAACCCAAAAACAAAAATTAGATGCATTTACTGCATCTGAATTCACACCAAACACATTAAATATTTCACCAAACAAAATCTACGACTTAAATTCACTCTTCAAATCCGTTCAAGACTTCTCAAATTTGTGAGTGTTTATATAATCTTTAGATAAATATAAGAAACGGTTTTCAATGATTTTGTGATCCAACGGCCAAATCATTCATAATTGATAATTTTATATTTAGGTTTTAGTCGATTTGGGTTTAACTGATTTTGAGTGTTTGAGCTTAATTTGTGTGGTGGGGTATGATCGGAATCATGTTCTGACCATTTTATGAGTTTAATTATTCCAGAACATCAATTGATCGATGTTAGATTTAGGTTATCGTTATTTGGGAAACTCAAGTGTGATATTTTGGTCCAAAGAATGGGTGGATAGTGCTCTATGAGTTGTGAAACGTGATTGATCACAATCAACCAGAAAGACTTTTGAATCAAATTAGACGATTAGGGTTTATAATGAACACGTTCAGATCCCAACTTCTTTTTCTATGGTTGAAATGTGTTTAAATTCATTCCATTGTACTCTGAAACATCATAGGAATCTATTGGAATAAAACAATCAAACATCTAACATGTTAAATTGAATTTCGATAATTCTGAGTTTTGGGTCTATCGGAATTGCAAAAATTCGCATTCAATTTAGATAAACTGTTCTTAGACTTGTCTAGAATTGGTTTTCGATCATGTTGTAACTCGTGATTTGATTTAAATTGGACAGGAAAAGAATTTCGATAAAGATTCACATGAAAATGTACGTCTACAGTGTTATCGAATTTTTTGTATAAGAAATTGTCGAAATTGCAAAATCCATCGGAATTGGATACCCTTGTCGGAATTCCGAAATTGTCAAAATTGCAAAATCCATCAGAATTCGATAACCTTGTCGGAATTGCTTCAAATTTTTCAAAATTCAATATGTTATCGCAAATGGGCAAAGTTATCGCAATTCAAAATTTTCATCGCAATTGGGCATGGTTTATCGCAATTCAATTTTTTCATCGCAATTTGAAAATGTTTATCGGAATTCAAAATGCATCGCAATTGGTCAAAACTTGTCGGAATTCAAATTTCATCAGAATTGGCCAATTTCATCGCAATTGACTTTGTCCATCTCAATTCAAATTAATTGTCGCAATTGGGTCTAATTATATTGAAATTCAAATAAAGTCACATGTAATCGAAATTGAATGATAGTCAACAAAAGTGAATCTGTTTTAATTGGAAATTCACACAATGTCCAAAGATAATAATTGCAATGTTCATAATCTTAAGACATGTAAAATCAATGATACAACAAAATGGTCACATGAATGATAATAAGTTTAACAATGTGCTAACTTTCATGTGTCCTGCATATTTGTTTCTTTGATTGATGTTTCAAATATCTCAAATGGCTACACAACAACCACTTCCCATGCTCACAAAAGAAAACACATTTCCACAAGATTATGACGGGGAAATTGGCAAGAACAACGCACGTGTAGAATTTCACAAAATCAAGTGTGCAGAACCATCAAGTCAAATAGCTATTGAAATCCTCAAACTACACAAGTGTAGGAGTATGCTTGATAAGTCTGCATCCATTCCTGAGTTCTACATTCACCAGATGTGGCACACAATCAAGTTGGATATGGGAGAAGACTCATTCACCTTCACACTGGACAAAAAAGAAGTCACTATTGAAGTCATCTATCTTCGTAAAACCATACTTCTTCCGGAACCATCAAGTCAAATAGCTATTGAAATCCTCAAACTACACAAGTGTAGGAGTATGCTTGATAAGTCTGCATCCATTCCTGAGTTCTACATTCACCAGATGTGGCACACAATCAAGTTGGATATGGGAGAAGACTCATTCACCTTCACACTGGACAAAAAAGAAGTCACTATTGAAGTCATCTATCTTCGTAAAACCATACTTCTTCCGGAAGCTCCTGCACCAACCAAGAAGTCTCATCCTACTCCATCTGAAGAAGTCGTTCTCAACTTCCTTTTGGAAATTGGTTATGATGTACAACCAAACAAGCCACTGAAATCATTTTCCAAGGTCGAAGCCAAGCTCATTCCCCAACCATGGAGAACCACTTACTACATCTTGGCTAGATCAGTCTTTGGAAGAGACAGTGGTCATAAAAATCCTCGTCTTTCTCACTTGCAAATCTTCTGGGGAATAGTGAATAAAAAACAAATCGACTACGCTCAACTCATCTGGGATGACATAGTCTTTCAGATTCAGAGTCACTACCTTAAACCATTCACCAAAATCCCTTTTGTCAGATACACCAAGTTACTCATGTACCATCTTCTTGATGACAATGAAGACATTCCTCGACGTCTAGAAGATCCAGAGAAGCATTTATTTGCCATGGACAAAACTGTTAATCAAGTCTACATCCCGAAAGGAAGCACTCGCAAATAAGGGATGAGACTTCCTGACTCTCTTCTGACAGACAAAATCAAGAAAATAGAAGCATACATTACGTATGATAAGTTTTCAGGGAAGGGTATGTTGGATTCAGCAAGTATGATGATGAACCTACTCCAGCAAAGACTCGAGCAAAAGGAGGTAGCAAAACAAGTAGCACATCCACCACCTCAAAAAAAATTAAGCCAGGTCCTCCTAAATACACCAAGAGGAGAGTTGTAATACCTAAAAATCCAAAATGTGCAAAAAGACCAAAATCCCCTACAATCTCAAAAATTATTTAAAAGCTTAAAGATCGCCAAATAAATTCCAAACCTTCGGGAATGAACTAGATATGAAGCCAAATAATTTTTATAACCACAATTTAACATTTAGAAATGTACAAAAATTTGTAAAATGATTATTTGACCGGATATACATATATTTCGTGTATTATTATAATTATTAAATCAAATTAAATTATATAAAATGCAAGATAATTATTAATAAATTTAGGAAAAGATCATAATCAGTATTTGACCTTAATTAGGCTTGCTTGGGCCGAAATTCATTGATCTTTATCATCTAAACACGTTTTTATAATTTATGTATATATATAACACAAACCGAAACCCTTATAACCCTTTACAAAAATCGATTAGCTCTCATTCGATCAGATAAAATTCGTGTGTTATTTTTCTGGAGTCCTACATAACCTAAAGAAGCTTAGAAAATTAGTTGGACGTCGTAACAATAGTTGGTTCGATCGCTGGACACTTGTTTTGTCGATTAAAGCTTAGCGAGAGGTATAATTTTATACTATCTCTTTTACACGTTCGATTATGCATGTTATATTTTTCTTATGTTAGTATGATCATATAAGACCTAAATAAATCATATATAACGAATCATGCATGCTATATAAGTCGTACCAAATTTTGAGAGCTAAAACGTACATTAAATCTATAACGCGTAATACGATTTATTCAGGTGTTGTAATTATGTATTTTAGACACTATACGACATATATGATCTGGGAAAAATACTTGTTTGATTTATAGAAGCTTAGATCGATCGTATATAATTATTGTATAATCGTATATATGTATCGAATGGATTAAAAATAGAAAGAAACCCTAGGGCACATTAGGGTTAGGGTTTGGCAATTTAAAACAGGTCATTTAATGCAAACTAATGATGAGATAATGATTGCATGATTAGTGATTGAGCTAGGGTTAGGGTTTGTGAATTTATCTTGTTATACGATTTACTAAATAAATAACAAGGACTAGTTTTTCCAACTTTGAAACTTAAAGGTTATTTTTATAATGTTAATTAGGTCAGTACAATTGTATAAAAATTATTAGATGAGGTCCTTATGTGTAAAATTTGCAAGATCATGGATTAATTATTAAATATTGGTTCGAATTACAAATAAATTAATTAGAGGGACTAAAAGTGTAAATTCAGGGAACTTGTGATTATTTTGTAAATAATACTATTAGGGAGGTAATATGTAATTTTGGGTATTTATGGGGCTATTATGTAATTAAGATAAAGTAAAGATGTAAATTGTAACATTTGTAAACTAAAGGGACTAATTGTGTAAATAAGTGAAACATGGAGGTGTAATTCGTACCATGTGATAAATGTGAGGTTATATTCTGTAATTTAGAAAGTATAAGGGCTTATGATGTAATTATAAATATAGTGAGGGTTAAATTGTAAATTATGTAACTATAAGGTTCATTTTGTAACTTTAATAACTAAATGGGTGTAAAGTGTAATTAATGAAACTTAAAGGACTAAAGTATGATTCTGAATCCATTATGTGTTAAAACTAGTAATTTGTAATAGTTTCATTTTAAACCCTTAACTTTGATATATTTTCAATTAAAACCCTAAGTTATGGAAACTTGTCATAATTAACCCTGAACTATTATGAATTGTTAAAATGTACCCTATGTCCATAATATTCTTAATTTATGACTTAACCTAAGTTATAATACTTAAATCTTCCTAAATAAGGAAATTTACTAAATATGGAAACCTGCTAAAAATGGGAAGTTACTTAAAATGGAAAGGCAAGTTAAAAAGGAATACTTAAGAACCAATTGTAACTCTCTTCTACTCCATTAGGTGTGAAGAAGGAGAAGTCCTAATCCGTTCAGTTCTTTCAGTTCTTGTTTGCTTGCATTCGAAATAAGGTACAGATATTCTGCCCTTCTTAGTAAGGTGCCTTCATTTTTCTTTTGATTCGTTGATATTGATTTCATTTAGGATTTTCCAAAGCCATTGCTATGTTCCCTATTCTTGATCTTTTAACCTGATTAGATAAATACCCTTTTCCATGAACCTTTGATAGTTGGACTTAGACTGTTTTGACCTAGACTTTGACCTTCAGTGGGATACCCGAGCCAAGTTCGTTGCCTAGCCATGAAGGTAACATGGCCGTGTCATTGATGCACCAATGGCATGACTCCAGTGTGTTCGAGTGATGTTACACACCGTCCCCATATTGTTTGTAACATGCGCATTATATTTTATTATTGGCCTATATTATTGTCTGGGGGCGTATGGATGCATCCTAGGTTCGAGTTTGTATTAATGGTTATATTGTTCGGTGATTGATGCTGTGTGCAATACACGTCCTTCACATTTGAGAGGACTCCCCTCTCTGGTTATTATTTGGTTTGTTTGGGCTCGTGGGGGATTACGGATCTTTTATTTCTTCTTTCTTATTTCATATTATTATACTCTTTGCCTTTGACTTATACATATATTCCATTTCACTACAATATACTTGTTCATTTCATTTGTTTTCGTTTCCGTTTATCGTATATATCTGTTCACTGGGCTTTTTAAGCTCAGCCGCATTTCTTTTCCTGCGGCAGGTATCTAAGCTAGAAGCTGGGATTTTCGCTATGGGATTGAGAGTAGAGATTAGAAGAAGATTCTACCTTAGTTACCACCTTTATTAGACTGGATTTCATTTCATCTTTATTTCCTTGGATTTATTTATTATCATTGACTCATGTTGGTTTTAAGCCGTGTTTGGCTGGATTTCTTTAATGAATTTGTTTAAGACTTCCGCTGTGTATTATGTATGTTTGCTTTGATTTGACACCATAATGTGACATCTCTACCCTTGGCGGGTTGGGGTGTTACAATTTATGGTATCAGAGACAAGGTTTCGCGACCTGCAGTACATAATGTCATGGCCTGTGAGTCATATGGACCTTAGGATTTGACCCTTAGGACTTAGGATTTGACTGGTGAGGATTTGGGTAGACGTTAGGATCCTGTTTCTTCTTTCCATTCGTGCTTAATCTTCCTATCTTTGCTAATCATTTTCGTGATCATTCAGATGGTGAATACGCATTTTACCCAGTACACTGATGGACAGGATGCCCCTGATTTCGACGCCATGATAGCCGCTGCTTTAGCTGATGCTCTTCCTCAGTTAAGGACCCAAATCACCAATGATATCAGAAATGGTGCGAGTTCATCAGGAGGAAGTGGTGTTGGTCCATCAAGTGGTGGTGGTGTCGGTGCTCCACCTGCTGGTATTCATGTTTGGATCGAAAGGTTCAATAAGCTCAAACCTCTTTCTTTCCGGTCTGCTGCCACTCCCACAGAGGCAGAGGACTGGATCACTCATGTTGAGAAGCTGTTCAGAGTCTTGGGTTGTGCGGACGAATTCAAGACACGTTTGGCCACATTTAAATTTGAGGGTGATGCGCTGAGTTGGTGGACAGCGTATGTTCAGTCACAGGAAGAGGATTTCGCGGATACTTGCTCATGGGAGGATTTTTGTGGCATATTTTATAAGCAGTACATTCTGGTGTCTGAGCAACAGAAGTACGAACGAGAGTATGGAACTATTAGTCAGTTGGATCAAGAGTCGTCTGGGGAGTTCATGCGGAGGTTCATGAGGTTGGCTAGTTTTGTTGGGCCAGATGTTACGGGGGATGCTCAGCGTCAGGCTAAGCACTTTAAGTGGGCATTGAAGAATTGGGTATTGGATCGCATCGTGAACACTGAGTATGAGGATGTTGCTGCAGTTGCGAATGATGCTCGTAACATTGAATTGTTGCATGCTGCTGAAGGAGGTTCGAATAAGAGAGACAGGGATGGAAATCATGTGGACTTTAAAGGACAGGGTCGTCAGGACCAGAGGCAGGATCATAGAGGTCTTCAGGACCGAGGATATGATTGGAGGCGTCAGGATTTCAGGAGTCAGGACCAGCGAACTTCTGGTAGAAATGGAAATGACCGGCAGGGTCAAGGTAGTAGCAACTCGCGTCAGCTCAGAGATCAGTCGACTAGGGGTTCGCAGCAGAATTATCATTCGGGTTCTTCTGGTCAGAAGAAGTCTTTTGATGCATTGCCTCCTCCTCCATCTTGTGCTAATTGTGGGAAGCCTCATCCGGGGGTTTGCTACAAGGCTACTGGTGCTTGTTTCAATTGTGGCTCTACCACTTACAAGGTGAGGGATTGTCCACAGGAGAAGCGGATCATACCAGTGAATTCGTCTAAGTCAGCTCCCACTTCAGGTCGTGTGTTTGCCACTACTCGTGATCAGGCGGCGAATTCTTCAGGTACCATTACCGGTTTTCTTTACATTGGTGATCGTATTGTTTTCGTATTATTTGATACCGGTGCCACTCATTCTATCATATCTAATTCGCTTGCAAATAAACTAAATATAACCCCAACTCCATTAGCTAATCAAATATCTATTTCCAACCCAATGAAAACCCATGTAATTATTGATAGAGAATATGTGAATTGTCCCCTACGTTTTGATGACGGTGTTCGTCCCGCTAATTTGCTCTCGATCGATATGATCGATTTTGACGTTATTTTGGGCATGGATTGGTTGGCTGCCCATAAGGCTACTCTTGATTGCAGTGCCAGAGATGTGATCTTTGGAAATGTTCATCAACCTAACTTTGTTTATCACGGTTCTCAACCTCTTAAGTCTGTTAAGATCATCTCGGCTATGAAAGCCAGAACTTTGATTTCCCATGGTTTCCTTGGTTTTCTGGCATCCATTAAAGATACTTCTTTGGAAGTTCCGAGCATCGAGAGTCTTCCTGTCGTTCGTGATTTTGCCGACATGTTTCCCGAAGAACTTCTAGGTCTTCCTCCGGCTAGGGAAGTTGAGTTTAGCATTGATCTCGTTCCAGGTGCAGAACCTATCTCCAAAGCTCCGTATCGTATGGCACCCGTTGAGCTAAAAGAGTTGAAGGAGCAGCTGCAGGAACTCTTGGAGAATGGATTCATTCGACCAAGTGTCTCTCCTTGGGGTGCTCCTGTTTTGTTTGTGAAGAAGAAGGATGGAAGCATGCGTCTTTGTATTGACTACCGCGAGCTTAATCGTATTACGATCCAAAATCGTTACCCTCTTCCGCGCATTGACGACTTATTTGATCAGCTGCAAGGAGCGAAGCAGTCCTCTAAGATTGATTTGAGGTCCGGTTATCACCAGCTTCGGGTGAAGGAGCAGGATATTCCCAAAACTGCGTTTCGAACTCGTTACGGTCATTATGAATTTTTGGTTATGCCTTTTGGTTTGACCAACACGCCTGCTGTTTTTATGGATCTTATGAATCGAGTATTTCACGAGTATCTCGATAAGTTCGTCATCGTCTTCATCGATGACATCCTGGTGTATTCGAAATCTAAGGAGGAACACGAGCAGCATCTCCGAATTGTTTTGGAAATTCTTAGGCAGCAGAAGTTGTATGCAAAATTTTCTAAGTGCGAGTTTTGGTTGAGTCAAGTTGCTTTCCTTGGTCACATTGTATCGGCAGATGGTATCACCATGGATCCATCAAAGGTGGAAGCTATCACCAAGTGGCCGAGACCTACCAATGTGACAGAAGTTAGGAGTTTTCTAGGACTTGCTGGTTATTATAGAAGGTTTGTTGAAGGTTTCTCGAGTTTAGCTTTGCCATTAACGCGATTGATGAGAAAAGGAGAGAAGTTTGTTTGGACTGAAGAGCGGGAAAATAGTTTTGAAGAGCTGAAGAAGAGATTGGTGTCCGCTCCTATTTTGACTCTTCCATTGGGTTCTGGAGGTTTTCAGATATATAGTGATGCGTCGAAGAAAGGATTGGGTTGTGTTCTTATGCAACACGGGAAGGTTATTGCTTATGCTTCGAGGCAATTGAAACCTTATGAGGAGAATTACCCGACGCATGATTTAGAATTAGCTGCTGTGGTTTTCGCGTTGAAGATCTGGCGGCATTATCTGTATGGCGAGTCATGTGATATATTCACTGATCACAAGAGTCTCAAGTACATTTTCACTCAGAAGGAACTCAATATGAGACAGAGACGGTGGTTAGAACTTTTGAAGGATTATGACACGAACATTCAGTATCATCCGGGTAAAGCTAATGTTGTTGCCGATGCTCTTAGTAGGAAATCTGGATTGATTGCGAGTTTGGAGATAGAACCTCATATTCTTAAAGACTTAGAACGTTTGGACGTTGAGTTGTGTATTCGTCGCGATGTCGGTTATTGGGCTAGTCTTAAGGTTGAGTCTAATCTCATCTTACGGATTAAGGAAGCCCAGAAGGATGATGGTGAGCTGTGGTCTATTGTTCAGAATGTTGAAGAAGGTAAGCAGACAGAGTTCAGTGTAGATGATTTTGGCGTGGTATGGTATGAAGATCGTCTTTGTGTTCCAAATGATTCCGAGCTTCGAGAGGCTATTCTAGCTGAGGCTCATAGTTCTCCATTCACTATTCATCCTGGTTCCACCAAGATGTATAGAGATCTGAAGCAGCATTTCTGGTGGAGTGGTATGAAGCATGATGTAGCTTCTTTCGTGTCTAAGTGTTTAACTTGTCAGCAAGTCAAGATTGAGCATCAAAGGGCGAGTGGTTTGTTGCAGCCTTTAGAGATTCCGACATGGAAATGGGAAGAGATTTCTATGGATTTTGTATCAGGATTACCTCTTACCAAAAGAAAGCATGATGCGATTTGGGTAGTTGTTGATCGATTAACCAAGTCTGCTCATTTCTTGCCGATTCGTATGGATTACCGTGTCAGTAAGTTGGCAGAGATTTTTCGACAGGAGATCGTAAGACTTCATGGTATGCCGACAGCTATTATTTCGGACAGAGATCCACGGTTTACTTCTCGTTTCTGGAAAGGATTGCAGAATGCTTGGGGTGCACGCCTTAAGTTTAGTACGGCTTTTCATCCGCAGACAGATGGTCAGTCAGAGAGGACCATTCAAACCTTAGAAGATATGTTGAGAGCGTGTGCTTTAGAGTGGACGGGAAGTTGGGATGAGTATTTGTGTTTGGTGGAGTTTGCTTACAACAATAGTTGGCATGCGAGCATCCGAATGGCTCCATATGAGATGTTGTATGGGCGAAAGTGTAGAGCGCCAGTTTGTTGGAACGAAGTAGGTGAACGTCTTATTGAAGGTCCGGAAAATTATTGAGATCACTAACGAAAAGGTGGATGTTGCGAGAGAGAAATTGAAAGAGGCTCGTGCTCGTCAGAAGAGCTATGCAGATAAGCATCGTCGCGACTTAGAGTTTAATATTGGAGATCGTGTATTCCTTAAAGTTTCGCCGTTTCGTGGAGTTAAACGTTTTGGAATCAAGGGCAAGCTTAGTCCTCGATTTATCGGACCATTTGAGATTCTTGAACGCATTGGAGAAGTTTCTTACCGTTTGGCTCTACCGCCTCAGTTATCGCATGTTCATAACGTCTTCCATGTATCTCTTCTAGGGGATACAATTATCATCCTTTGCCTGTGGTATCCTATCCTTTTGATCAATTCCGGCCTGATATGTCTCTTCCGGAAGAGCCGGAAGCTATTTTAGATCGTCAAGAGCGAGTCATGAGAAATAAAGTTATTCCGTTCGTGAAGATTCTTTGGAGGAATCACCCAGAGCGTGAAGCTACCTGGGAGACCGAGGAATCGATACGAGCTAGTTATCCGCACTTCGAATTTTGATCCGGTATGTCTTACTCGTTTTCCGTTCTATTTCATTTCCGTTTCCTTTGCAAATTTCGAGGACGACATTTTTTTTAGAGGGGAAGAAGTTGTAATACCTAAAAATCCAAAATGTGCAAAAAGACCAAAATACCCCTACAATCTTAAAAATTTATTTAAAAGCTTAAAGATCGCCAAATAAATTCCAAACCTTCGGGAATGAACTAGATATGAAGCCAAATAATTTTTATAACCACAATTTAACATTTAGAAATGTACAAAAATTTGTAAAATAATTATTTGACCGGATATACATATATTTCGTGTATTATTATAATTATTAAATCAAATTAAATTATATAAAATGCAAGATAATTATTAATAAATTTAGGAAAAGATAATAATCAGTATTTGACCTTAATTAGACTTGCTTGGGCCGAAATTCATTGATCTTTATCATCTAAACACGTTTTTATAATTTATGTATATATATAACACAAACCGAAACCCTTATAACCCTTTACAAAAATCGATTAGCTCTCATTCGATCAGATAAAATTCGTGTGTTATTTTTCTGGAGTCCTACATAACCTAAAGAAGCTTAGAAAATTAGTTGGACGTCATAACAATAGTTGGTTCGATCGCTGGACACTTGTTTTGTCGATTAAAGCTTAGCGAGAGGTATAATTTTATACTATCTCTTTTACACGTTCGATTATGCATGTTATATTTTTCTTATGTTAGTATGATCATATAAGACCTAAATAAATCATATATAACGAATCATGCATGTATATAAGTTGTACCAAATTTTGAGAGCTAAAACGTACATTAAATCTATAACGCGTAATACGATTTATTCAGGTGTTGTAATTATGTATTTTAGACACTATACGACATATATGATCTGGTAAAAATACTTGTTTGATTTATAGAAGCTTAGATCGATCGTATATAATTATTGTATAATCGTATATATGTATCGAATGGATTAAAAATAGAAAGAAACTGTGGAAAGGTTTGTGTTTGTTAAAGATATTTATGTATGAATGTGTTTTAGCATGCGGAATCTACTACAACACACTTTAAAAGAACACAAGGTGGTGAGTTTATGTAAACGTGAGTATGCAATGAACAAAGAACACAACTTTGGTTAACACAAAACGATTCAATATTATTGATGAAATAATACGGATGATCTAAGTATCACCGGGATTACAAAGTAATCTTGAATCTAAGATTGTAAAAGGATTTGTGAATTGAGTAACTAAGTTACTTGAGAGATAGTTTGGTTTTTGGTTAATGGTTGAAGAGATGCATGCATGAAGTGTGACTAAGATATCCTTTTATAAGATAAGGATATCTTATTACAAGTTGTTCAAGTGGTTAAATATAATACTATACTTTGACTATATTAGCGCCTACAATTAAATACAACTACCAATGTACAACTCTGCCATACTCTTCTGTGAAACACAGAGGACTAAACTACTTCTACATAACGTATAACAATGTACAAAGACTAATAATTCAACTAAATATCTATTACAAAATATCTAATCAACTTGACATAAGCTTGACAGGCTCTTCATCAACTAGCAGTACCTTCTACCCAGAAGGTACTGGTAGAACATCTTCATACACTTCAAAATCAACTAGCAGGCTCTTTAACATCTTTGGCAGGCTCTTTGACTTGAACATTTTATTCCCAACAATCCTCCCCTAAACTTGTTATTTCCATTAAAATACACAAGTTTCTGATGAATAAAATACATACCTTGAGGATTTGAGGGAACTCTTCCAAAAACCTTCACTCTCTGTTCTTCCTTTTTCTTTCACATTGCTCAAATATGCTCCTCAGCAAACTTTGAACAATTTCTGAATTCTCTTCATCCTTGTCACATCTTAATCTCTTGGAGATCATAGTTTTAAGTACTTCATAACTAAGTGGATACTCTTTCTCAGCCAACATGAAGAGTTCAATCCCACTTGATGTGTAAAGATGATGAATATTGCTATGGCTTAGAAATTCCCATGTTGTTGAAGGATCATAATAGGGAAATTTCCAATGAACATCTTTGGGATCAGGATCAAACATCCTATTGAATTCTACCCAAAGTTCCTGTTCCTTAGCATCAGTACTAGAATTTGTGTCTACCCTAATCTGCACTAGATTCCACAATTCTTCCAAGTCTGCTCTGTCAGATGCTCTAACTAGATTTTCAAAATTTTTAAAGATAGCAGACTGACCCCCAACCCTTGTTACTTTCCATGATTTTCCTAATCTATCATGGTTGATCTCCCAATCAATAATAGGTCGTCTACAGCTAATTGGATCAGCATGTATGATAGTTGGCAAAGTAATCAACATTTTACTTACTTGCTCTGTGTCCAATTTTGCTACTTCTTTCTTCTGAGCATCTTTCTTCTTCATAGAGGGCTTTGCATCAGATGGAACTTTGTAGTAAAGACTTTTGTAGGCTTGAAGATACAAGTAGTAGATTTCATCATTAGATTTCTTCTTCAGTTGATAATCAGTCCAATTTGCCTGATTTTTCAGAAACCTTTTCATAAAAATTACTTGATCATTCCATGATGTGCCCACCTTAAAACCTCTTTTCTCACTTTCTTTCATCTTTTCAAAAATATTAGCTAGAGATGCTGCTTGATATTTCTTGTTGATAAAAGATTCAAGCTCTGCTGTTTTCTCATCAGAATTGAGATTCTTGTCATTTACTATCATTGAAGCTTGCCCTTTCACAATTGGATCATTAGCAATAATCCATTGCATTTGTGCATCAAAGGTTTCTTGAGCAATTTGAGTATCAAGAAGAGACTGAGCATCTTTTTGCTCTTTCATCTCTGTTAGCAGTCTTGAAGCTTCAAGTGCTTTTAGCTCTTCTTCATGAACCCTTTTGGCCTCTTCCTCTCCTAAAGCCATCTGAATTTGCTGTGTTCTTTTCAACTTCTTGGAATTTGGCTCATCTTCAATCATAATACTTTTGCCTTTATCCTTTGGAGTTGGTGCTTGTGATGGAGCAGAAGATTGCTCATCAGCAACAAACAAATTCCCATGAGGCTCTAAACCCCTCTTTCTCTTGTACACTTTCTCAGCAGACCCTTTGTACCCCATAGCCAATAGCCTCTTAATCCTAGCAGGCTCTTGTTCTGACCTAGCAGGCTCTTGCCCTGCACCAGCAGGCTCTTCATCATAAACTTGAGTTCCATCATGGAATTCAAATTGAGCCTCCTCTTCATCTTCAGAAGTATCCATCCTCCCCTTTTTGGAAGAGTGACCTATCCTATCAGCATCTGACTGTGAAGAACTAGATAAAACAACCTTTGCAGACTTTTTACCCTTTAGCTTCTTCACTTCACCCTCCAATTTCTTTACCCTCTTGACTAATTTGATGTTGATCTCAGAAAACTTCTTGCTTTGACTTTTAAGAGCATCTTCTAAGAACTTCACCTTCTCCTTTAGTTCTTGCATTGTCTGAGGTGATTGGGTTTGTGATACATGATGTGATGATGTTGGTGGTGTTGCTGATGGTACTGGAGATGGTATTGGTGATGTTTGATGTGTTGGTGAAATGTAACCATGTGAAGAACTAGATGATGGTGTTTCAGCTGATGGTGTTGGTTCTTCTTGATGTTGTGGTAACATTTCATCAAATAGTGGTATATCTTCCCCTCTAAAACCAATTCTCATATTTGAAAATACTTTGTGAGAAAGTTTTGGTGTTTCATAAATTGAGTCTGTGGGAAGTAACAAATGTTTTAATTTTCCAATGATGCACCCAATAAATCTTGGATACATAAAAAACTTTGTTTCACTTTTCACATTTTTAAGCAATCCTTGAAAAATATGTTTTGAAAAATTGTATTTTCTGTTTGTAGCCAAGCAGATGAGAGCAGAAGCCATGTTTCCACTAAATTGCTCCCAAGAGGTTTTCTTCTGGCTCAAACAGTGAAGGATTGTGTGAATCAAAAATCTCCATTGTGGAGTAAGATGCTTTTTCAGAAAAGTGAGTTTGTTAGACTCAGCATGATACCCCATTCTTTGCAAATTTTCAAAAATTTTAGTATCTGGCAACTGACTAATACCATCAGAATCATCCAAATGAAGATGTCTTCTTATGGATGACTTAGTAAGAGTCAAATGTTTACCATCCACTTTGGCCTTAATTCTTTGTTCCCCATTTTCAGAAGTTTTAATTTTAGCAGATAGCCAAAATTGTAAAATTTGAGTTTCATAAATAGTGGGATTGACTAGTAAAGCAAACCTGATATAGGAGTTATTTAAAAAGTCCACTACTTGATGAAATGAGGCATTATCCTCTGACTTCTCCAAAAATGCTAATTGATTGTGACGTTGGACAAAGTTTAGAACAACTGTGGAAGCCATAATGAAAATTTTGAATATGTTGGTGGGATTTGTTGGTAGTACTGGTAGAAGATGAAAGGTGTATGTGAATTATGATAATGACTGATGAAAGAAGATATGGAAGAATTACTTTTAACCGACAATAAGAAAGATTATAATAAGTAAATGAAAAGGCGGTTAAAAAGATCTTTTATATGTGAAATATAATATAATTTAATCATCAGTAATTTACATAACTACCCCAACGACTAATTTTAACTATCAGGCCAAACGGCTAAAACTTTTTCTGACAGGCTCAACGGCTATCTAGCAGTACCATTTTACTCTAGCAGTACCAATTTTGAACTACCAGTACCTTTGAAAGTTTTATAAAAATCCCTTATAGTTTTTAGCAAACTACCAGCTATCAACGGATTTGAGTTGTCTTTACCAAAAGCCGTTTGCTTATGGACTAGCTAACTATTTACAATTAAGTATGGTTAGTTAACAACCATATAGTTTTTGGTAAACTATCAACCATCAACGGATTTGATTTGTCTTTACCAAAAGCCGTTTGCTTATGGACTAGCCAACTCTTAAGTTTGTAAAAACTTGGTGAGCTGAATACCAAAAGCCATGATGGCCCAAAGATGGTGCAATTTCCTTGGATGGAGGAAATTAAAAAGGCAATGATGCTGTGTATCTTGGATGATTGGTTCAACAAGTGAAATCATCTAATGTCATGCCTTTGAGTTGAAACTTTCCTGAATTTAATCTAGATAGAACTTTCTCCTTGAGAAATGCTTCATCCCTTCTAGATATGTGATCTAACTCTATCTTTTTCAACCTCTGCATCATCTTGTATGCTCTTGTCTGTTCTTTCATAAATTGGTTTCTCTTCCATTCTGAGCTATCATATCCTCCCCTGAGATGGTTATATCCCCTGAGATTAATATAATATTTGTTGCCCCTTTTTGTTTGAAAGATCTCTTGTTTTGTTATCAACCTGAAATGTGTTAGTTACAAACCAAAAGAACAAAGTGCAAAGCACTTGATCTGTAGTATTTTAAACATTCAAGCATCAATATGAACAAAACATAGGAATTTTATATCAGCAGGACCAATTATGAATAGACAGTACCTTTGACTAACTAGCAGTACCATGTTTAAAAGCCAATACCAGTTAATTTTATGAACAAAAACACATGTTTTTCAAAGATTTATCATTCCAATACCTCCTACAAGGTATTTGAATCTACCTAAATCAAAAGCTTTGGTGAGAAGGTCTGCATAATTCTTTTCAGAATCAATTTTAACTGCTTGAATTAATCTTTTCTCATTGCAATCCCTGATGAAATGGTGTCTTATTTCAATGTGTTTTATTTTTGAGTGTTGAACTGGGTTTTTAATGATACATATAGTACTGCTATTGTCAATATAAATAATGGTGTTAAGAAAATTGTACCCATAGTCAAGCATTTGATTTTGGATCCAAAGAACTTGCCCACAACAACTTGCACCAGCAACATATTCTGCTTCAGTTGTAGAATTGGCCACCATTGTTTGTTTCTTGCATTGCCAAGAAATTAGTCTGCAACCAAGAAATTGACATCTACCAGTTGTGGATTTTCTGTCTAGAGTTGCACCAGCATAGTCACTATCCGAATAAGCCACCAATTCAAAAGATGATTCCCTTGGATACCAAAGACCCAACCTAGGTTGACCCTTGAGATATCTAAAGATTCTTTTGACTGCTGTGAGATGAGAGATCTTGGGATGAATTTGAAACCTTGCACATACACATACTGAGAACATGATATCTGGTCTTGAAGATGTAAGGTACATTAAAGACCCAATCATAGATCTATAATTGTGCAAATCCATATCTTCTCCTTCAGCATCCTTGAGTAGCCCTTTGTCTGGATCCATTGGTGTACTTGCAACCGTAGAATCAGCAAAATTAAATTTCCTTAGGATCTCTGCTACATACTTATCTTGGCTGATAAATATGCCTTCTTTGGATTGTTTCACTTGGAGACCCAAAAAGAAAGTAAGTTCCCCCATGGAACTCATTTCAAACTTACTATGCATAAGTTTTTCAAATTCTACACACAAGTCTTGGTTTGTTGATCCAAAGATAATGTCATCAACATAAATTTGCACTAGCAAGATGTCTTTCTTTGTTCTTTTGATGAACAAAGTTGGATCAATCCTGCCTCTTTGGAATCCACTTTCTAGTAGAAAACAAGCCAATGTTTCATACCATGCCCTAGGAGCTTGGTGTAGGCCATACAAAGCCTTGGTAACCTTATAAACCTTGTCTGGATACTCTGCATCAATGAAGCCTGGAGGTTGAGATACATATACTGGTTCTTCAATTTCACCATATAAAAATGCACTCTTAACATCCATTTGATAGACAGTGAAGCCTATGAATGAAGCATAGGCCAAGAAAAGCCTAATTGCTTCAAGTCTTGCAACTGGAGCAAACACTTCTTCATAATCTACCCCTTCTTCTTGAGTATATCCTTGTGCTACCAATCTAGCTTTGTTTCTGATCACTATACCCCTTTCATCTTTCTTTTTTCTGAACACCCATTTGGTTCCAATTGCCCTATGACCTTTGGGCAAATCAACCAGTATCCAAACCTTCTGAATCTTGAATTGGAGAAGCTCTTCTTGCATAGCTTCCACCCAACTTGCATCATCTAAGGCTTTGTTTATGTTTTTGGGTTCAGCCTGAGATAGAAAACATGAAAACAGGCATATATTGGAAGTATCATTATTCTTTTCTTCATAAATAGAGGAGATAAACCCTTCTTCATCTGAAGACAAGACTTGAGATAAACCAACTTGAGATCTTGTTCTAACACCAGAATTTATGCTTCCAATCACATCATCAGTTGAGTGATCTTTGAGAATTCTAGTGTTTGGTGTTTTTGGAACTTCATAGGTAGATGAAAGATTGCTAATTCCCACCTCTTCTGTGAAAGAATCATCTATTTGAACATTCAATGGCTCAGCAGTATCAACACTTGAACTAGCAGGACCATCTGATGAACTAGCAGTACCATTGTCATTTGTACCACTTTCTTGATTCTCTTGATTCTTAGTTCCATGATCTTCTTCATTGCCTTCATTTGTTGTGTTTGAAGGTTCTTCTTGACTTGAAGATAGATCCAAACTTTTCCAAATTGGCATCCAGATGTAATCTTGATCTTTAGGAGTTTCAACATTGTCTTCAAAACCTGCATCAACATTAGTATTTGTACCTGTAACAGGCACATAATTCATAGATTCTGAAAGCCTATCAATATCAAACATCCAATCTGGTCCAATTCCTTTCACATTTGTTAGTTTCTCTTGAAACTCTATGTGAAGATTCTCTTCCACTAGCCTAGTACAAGTGTTAAAAACTCTATAGGCCTTACTCTGCAAGGAATACCCTATCAAATAGCCAACATCTGCTTTTCCATCAAACTTGCCTAAATGATCTTTGGTATTAAGAATAGTGACATGACAACCAAAAGGTCTCATAAAACTTAAAGATGGTGTTCTACCAAAGAAAAGTTCATAAGGTGTCTTTCTATGTGGCTTTGTCACAAGAACCCTGTTTTGTACATAACAGGCAGTACCAACTGCTTCAGCCCAAAATGAAATAGGCAACTTAGAGTCTACTAACATAGTTCTAGCAGCCTCTATAAGTGTTCTATTCTTTCTTTCTGCTACTCCATTTTGCTGTGGGGTTCTAGCTACACTAAATTCCCTTTTTATGCCTTTTTCCTTGCAAAAGTCATCCATAACTCTATTCTTGAACTCTGTCCCATTGTCACATCTGATGACTTTGACTTTCTTATCAGATTGGTTTTCTACCTCAGTGATATATGTTTTAAGTATCTCACTAGTTTCATGTTTAGATCTTAAAAAGAAAACCCATGAAAATCTGCTATAATCATCAGTAACAACCAGACAATATCTTTTTCCATTCAAGCTGCACACATTAGTAGGACCAAAGAGATCCATATGAAGCATATGTAAAGCCTGAGAAATAGAGTTTTGGGTCTTGGGCTTACAAGAAGCTCTATGTTGTTTTCCTTTTAGACAATCAACACAGGATTGGTCTTTTTGGAAAATCTTTTTGGGTAAACCTCTTACTAAATCATATTTTGCAATAGTGTTGATTGTTTTAAAGTTTACATGACCAAGCCTTCTATGCCAAAGCATAGATTCATCCAATGAGGCTTTTGCTACCAAACAAGTTAGACTCTCCTTTGGATCAATGTTCTTTAAATTGACACTGTACATATTGTTCCTTTTTGGAATTTTAAGAAGGATCTGACTCTCATCAGGCATCTTAAAATCAGAAGAAAGAACCATACATTCATTGTCAGTAAATAGAACATTGTTCTTTTTGTCACACATTTGTGAGACACTAAGAAGATTAAACTGAAGTTCTTTCACAAAATACACATTTTCAAAATCTAGTTTACTGGTTTTGATAGTACCTTTACCAGTGATCTTTCCTTTTATTCCTCCCCCAAAGGTAACATATCCTCCATCAAATGTTTTGAAATCTGAGAGGAATGACATGTTGCCTGTCATGTGCCTTGAACATCCACTATCAATATTCCTTGATCTTCAATATCAGATGAATGTTCCTGCACATGAATAAACATATTAGTTTCCTTGGGGTACCCAAGCCATGACAGACTTGGGTTTGCCTCTTGCATCAATGAAGTCAAACCTTTTCAGGATTGTTGATGCACCTTTTGATTGGATTGGTTTCCAAATCCAACATGCTGAGGACTTAACAGCACTTTCCCTTTTAATCCATTGTGTGGTCTTTGGTCTATTTGTACCAATTTTGGTAATACCAATTTTGGCAGTACCATTTGGTCTAGCAGGACCTTTTGGTCTAGCAGGACCTTTGGTTTTTGGTTTCCAAATTTGTGTTTTGACCACAGATTTCTTTTGAATAGGACTATTCTCAACTTTTGGTACACATTTGAAAGTGTTTCTTGTACCCTTATCAGTTGGTTTTGTAATAACAGGCTTATCTTGTCTAACAGTATGTTTAACATTTGTGGTGTTAGACTTAACAGAACTTTTTCTGGGGTGAGTAACATTTGTTTTAGACTTTGATTTACTCCCAGAGACCCATTTATTACAATAAGCATGAAGATGATTAAAGCTACCACAATAATAACAAGCCTTATTGAACATAACAAAGTCATCACCTAGTTGTTGTGACTTAAGGTTGTTCCAATTTCTTTGGCTTCCTCTAGGTTTGTTATTGCATTTTTCACAACTTTCAACTGTTTTCAAAACAGCTTTAGCCTTAGCTTTAACTTCTACTCTTTTAGGACTGTTTGGTCCTACTTTGATTTCTTTAATAGGAACAGTCTCATCTTCATCATCATCAGATACCCAATCTTCAATAATTAGGACATCTGGTCTCTTATCAGTGAGCACCTTGGAGAGTGAGGCATTCTTAGCACTCTCAGAAGGTTCACTTATCTCTACAGGTTTAGCTAATGGTTTGTTGATGATTTCATGTAAACCTGATGCAGCAAGATCACTACCTTGGGGACAAGGAATTCCTCTTTAAGGAGGTGGACATTTACTGTATCCTATCCCTGATTTTATTCTCTTATTCATCTGATTCTCAACTATGCTTCTAGTGCATTCAGAAGCAATTTCCAATTTAGTAACAGTCAGTTGAATATTATCTCTAGCCAATGTCACTTTAGTACACTCAGTCCTTAACATTTCTATTTCTGAATCTTTCAAAAATATTGTCTATTAAGAGCAGTTTTAGCATCAGTAAAGGTGAGTTCATTTTCTCTATAGTGAATGATTTGTTTTTCTAGTTTGGCCATACCACACTTATAGTTGACTAAGGTTTGAGTTGTTTTTCTATGTTCTAATGTAAGATCATCATAAGATTTTCTTATAAGTTCTAATTCTTTAAGAAATTCACAATTATTAGAACATTTGATAGTTTGTACCTCAGGGGTGGAGAATGCCATCAAAGCCAATTCATCAGAAGTTGACTCATCTTCACCCATGAAACTCCAATCAAAACCCATGCCATCAATAGCAACCATTGCTTTTGGCTCAGCAATTTCAACAACTTTACTCTTGCTTTCAAAGCTTCTGCTTCAAAGCTTCCTTTATTCCTGTTGTCAAACCCTCTGCCCTTGTCATCCTGCTTCTTAGGTCTTCTACACTCTCTAGAGTAGTGACCCTTCATGTGGCAGTTGTAACACTCCACCTTTGACTTATCATAGCCAGCAGGCTCATTTCCATTTATCATTATCTTCTTGCCAGTCCTCATCAGCAACTTCTTAGCTCTAATGCTCAAAAGTGAAAGTTGCCACTTTATGTCCATCTCTTCAAGATCATCAGGATGAATCTCTTGAAGATCTTCAAATGTTAATACGGACCCATTGTGTTGAGATGTAAGAAAAGCACACCCAATTGTTTCATCTAAAATGGATTTGGTACTACTGGAAGTACTAGCAGTACCAAAGTTTGTGTTGGCAGTACCTTCTTCTCTGCCACCTTTTTCTTCATTATCAACCTTTGAGATGCTTGGTGATGAAACAAAAGCCATATTTCCTGAGCTTGACCCAGTAGTCTTCTTTACTTCATGCTCTACTATTTTGAAATTGTTGTAGAGATCATTAAGACTCATCTGGTCAATATCTGGCTTGTTCTTCCAGACAATGACATGCATAGACCATTCTGAAGGTAAACTCCTAAGAAATTTAGAGTTTAGGTCTTCTTGAGTTATCATCACTTCATGGATGGCTAACTGACTTGAAAGCTTCTGAAGTCTATTGAACATACTGTCCAAAGACTCATTGGTTGTGGCTGTGAAGTTCTCAAATTGTTGTTTGAGAAGTGTTTTCTGTGTTTTCTTGGTAGCATCATTACCACCAAATCTAGCCACAATAGCTTCAAAAAGGGTTTTGGCATCTTTGTATTTGTTAAAGATCAAAAGCTGATCATTTGGAATAGTCATCAGTAACATACTCCTTGCTTTTAGATCATTTCTCTTCTGAACTTTTTCATCTGCATTTGATGGTTGGTCTTGTATTTGTGTTACAAGAGCATCATTTACTGTTGTAGTGGTGATTGAGGGTTTAAATGAGTTGCCTTGTTCAATGATCTCCCAAAGTGCATAGTCCTGCACTTGAAAGTATTGTTCTACCCTTAGTCGCCACATATCAAACTCATTTTGCTTAAGTAATGGAAGTTTAGCTGCAACATTTGTTTGAATATGTTCAACATCCATTGTTCTTTTAAATTAGTAAATATCAAGCCTAGCTTTGATACCACTTGTGGAAAGGTTTGTGTTTGTTAAAGATATTTATGTATGAATGTGTTTTAGCATGCGGAATCTACTACAACACACTTTAAAAGAACACAAGGTGGTGAGTTTATGTAAACGTGAGTATGCAATGAACAAAGAACACAACTTTGGTTAACACAAAATGATTCAATATTATTGATGAAATAATACGGATGATCTAAGTATCACCGGGATTACAAAGTAATCTTGAATCTAAGATTGTAAAAGGATTTGTGAATTGAGTAACTAAGTTACTTGAGAGATAGTTTGGTTTTTGGTTAATGGTTGAAGAGATGCATGCATGAAGTGTGGCTAAGATATCCTTTTATAAGATAAGGATATCTTATTACAAGTTGTTCAAGTGGTTAAATATAATACTATACTTTGACTATATTAGCGCCTACAATTAAATACAACTACCAATGTACAACTCTGCCATATTCTTCTGTGAACCACAGAGGACTAAACTACTTCTACATAACGTATAACAATGTACAAAGACTAATAATTCAACTAAATATCTATTACAAAATATCTAATCAACTTGACATAAGCTTGACAGGCTCCTCATCAACTAGCAGTACCTTCTACCCAGAAGGTACTGGTAGAACATCTTCATACACTTCAAAATCAACTAGCAGGCTCTTTAACATCTTTGGCAGGCTCTTTGACTTGAAAATTTTATTCCCAACAGAAACCCTAGGGCACATTAGGGTTAGGGTTTGGCAATTTGAAACAGGTCATTTAATGCAAACTAATGATGAGATAATGATTGCATGATTAGTGATTGAGCTAGGGTTAGGGTTTGTGAATTTATCATGTTATACGATTTACTAAATAAATAACAAGGACTAGTTTTTCCAACTTTGAAACTTAAAGGTTATTTTTATAATGTTAATTAGGTCAGTACAATTGTATAAAAATTATTAGATGAGGTCCTTATGTGTAAAATTTGCAAGATCATGGATTAATTATTAAATATTGGTTCGAATTACAAATAAATTAATTAGAGGGACTAAAAGTGTAAATTCAGGGAACTTGTGATTATTTTGTAAATAATACTATTAGGGAGGTAATATGTAATTTTGGGTATTTATGGGGCTATTATGTAATTAAAATAAAGTAAAGATGTAAATTGTAACATTTGTAAACTAAAGGGACTAATTGTGTAAATAAGTGAAACATGGAGGTGTAATTCGTACCATGTGATAAATGTGAGGTTATATTCTGTAATTTAGAAAGTATAAGGGCTTATGATGTAATTATAAATATAGTGAGGGTTAAATTGTAAATTATGTAACTATAAGGTTCATTTTGTAACTTTAATAACTAAATGGGGGTAAAGTGTAACTAATGAAACTTAAAGGACTAAAGTATGATTCTGAATCCATTATGTGTTAAAACTAGTAATTTGTAATAGTTTCATTTTAAACCCTTAACTTTGATATATTTTCAATTAAAACCCTAAGTTAAGGAAACTTGTCATAATTAAACCTGAACTATTATGAATTGTTAAAATGTACCCTATGTCCATAATTTCTTAATTTATGACTTAACCTAAGTTATAATACTTAAATCTTCCTAAATAAGGAAATTTTCTAAATATGGAAACCTGCTAAAAATGGGAAGTTACTTAAAATGGAAAGGCAAGTTAAAAAGGAATACTTAAGAACCAATTGTAACTCTCTTCTACTCCATTAGGTGTGAAGAAGGAGAAGTCCTAATCCGTTCAGTTCTTTCAGTTCTTGTTTGCTTGCATTCGAAATAAGGTACAGATATTCTGCCCTTCTTAGTAAGGTGCCTTCATTTTTCTTTTGATTCGTTGATATTGATTTCGTTTAGGATTTTCCAAAGCCATTGCTATGTTCCCTATTCTTGATCTTTTGACCTGATTAGATAAATATCCTTTGCCATGAACCTTTGATAGTTGGACTTAGACTGTTTTGACCTAGACTTTGACCTTCAGTGGGATACCCGAGCCAAGTTCGTTGCCTAGCCATGAAGGTAACATGGCCATGTCATTGATGCACCAATGGCATGACTCCAGTGTGTTCGAGTGATGTTACACACCGTCCCCATATTGTTTGTAACATGCGCATTATATTTTATTATTGGCCTATATTATTGTCTGGGGGCGTATGGATGCATCCTAGGTTCGAGTTTGTATTAATGGTTATATTGTTCGGTGATTGATGCTGTGTGCAATACACGTCCTTCACATTTGAGAGGACTCCCCTCTCTGGTTATTATTTGGTTTGTTTGGGCTCGTGGGGGATTACGGATCTTTTATTTCTTCTTTCTTATTTCATGTTATTATACTCTTTGCCTTTGACTTATACATATATTCCATTTCACTACAATATACTTGTTCATTTCATTTGTTTTCGTTTTCGTTTATCGTATATATCTGTTCACTGGGCTTTTTAAGCTCAGCCGCATTTCTTTTCCTGCGGCAGGTATCTAAGCTAGAAGCTGGGATTTTCGCTATGGGATTGAGAGTAGAGATTAGAAGAAGATTCTACCTTAGTTACCACCTTTATTAGACTGGATTTCATTTCATCTTTATTTCCTTGGATTTATTTATTATCATTGACTCATGTTGGTTTTAAGCCGTGTTTGGCTGGATTTCTTTAATGAATTTGTTTAAGACTTCCGCTGTGTATTATGTATGTTTTCTTTGATTTGACACCATAATGTGACATCTCTACCCTTGGCGGGTTGGGGTGTTACAAGAGAACCTATCAAAATTGCTAAGCCTTAGCCTGAAGAAGAACAGATTATTGAAGAAGAGGAATCTGGTTCTAAAACGAAAACCCATGAAGAACCAATAATCTACAAAGAAAAAATTGCTAGCAAGATTGCTCTGGAAGAAAGTCGTGTATCACTTAAAGCTGATGAAGAGAGGAGAAGGAAGAAAATACTTGAGGAACAGATGAGAATAGATGAAGAAATTGAAAAATATTTTGGTGAAGATTAGACCCTCATCAATCCGGTTAATCAACCCGGTAGGTCTGGAGGTGCAGGAGGAGTCACACAAACTCGATCAGATCCGGTTAATCAACATGGTAATGACGAGGACCGGGATGAAGAAGGAAATCTCATCATGAAGGAGGTCCATCGGGAAGAACGAATTGATGACTTTGACATGAATGATGATGATGACACGGAGAATGTGATTATTGATGATGAAGTAATAAGAAAAGCTGCTGAAGAATTGGAATTGGAAAAGAAGGCAAAGGAGGAGGAAGAAAGGTTGGCAAGGAAAACTGTTGTAGAGAAGGAAGCTGACGATTACATTCAAACACCTCCAACTACTCCTCCACACTCTCCTCCAATTAACTGCGATACACTCCTAGTCTCTCAGCAAGCATCTCCTCCAAAATACATGGACACAAACGTTAACAAGGATCCATCTGTCATTCCTGAATCATCAACACATTCTTCACCACCACCAACACAAACAACATCAACAAGGAAATCAATCAAGAAACCCATCAATCCGTTTGTCTCTCAAGCATCAATAAAGGTGAAACAGGCCGTGAAGCTTGCAAGAGTAAAGAAACATAACAAGCTTCTTGACCAGATCGAAATGTTAACAAATATGGTCACCGGCCTTACGAGCTCCAAAACACAAAAGCTCGAATTGATGAATTCCTTTCCAATGATATTCAGGACAAGATGTTCACTGCGATCAAGGGCAACACTGAAGAATACTTGAAAAAGTACTTGACTAGAATCACATCAAAGAAAGTCAAAGAATATCTTGAACCAAACATCGAAGGTCGTCTCAAGAACATTATTGCTACAGTTCCACTTGTCCTACAAACCCAACCAACGAAGCCAAAGAAACCTACACTTGAAGAGCTTCAGATTCAATTGTTTGAAAGATTGACAAGTCTTACATCACCAACACCTGAACAAATTGCAACATCTGATGCTATCCGGGCCAATATATCAAAGGAGTCACGCAAAGCTGATGCTAACAAAGGAAAACGACCAAGAGAAGATGAAGACCCTGACCCGAACTCACAAGCTAAGAAACAAAAAATGTCTGCGGCTCTTCTTCTCAACATCAAGAACCTGTCAAACCATAAGCAACCACAACAACAGCCAACTAACTGCTAAAGGCTTCTGGCTTCGGGCCAACAGCAATGGAACATCATTTTGAGTTAACTGAAGACGATGAGTTTCAAAAACAACAAGATCAACCAGCCTCTCCACCACAGTCGAAAGTAAAAACGTCTAAGCAAGGAAAGAAGTCAACGAGCAAAAAGAAAACGGTTGTCTCATGGCTTAATGAAGACACGACTAAAGGGAACGAGTGGTTTGATTAACTCGTCAGTGCTCAACCATATGTCGAAAATGACCCCATGATCGAAGGACGCACACTTGAGTTCACACAAAAACTCAAAAGTGATCAATATATCAAGAAGCTTACTAAACTAGAACTTCGTCGCATAAAAAATGATGCGTTCAACTTGCTGATAGATCGGTCCTCTAGTGCAGCTGAGCTCGAATATCACTTGGAAAACATTGCACGAGAAATGTCTACTGATATCACCTAGACAAATCCAGACACGTATGTGATTGATAATACTTCTCAACACAAACAACCATACGTTACGGATTGGACAAAGCCTTTGCCAGTCATTGGAATTTCTGATCACCCTGCTATTCCATACAGCTTCTTCTTCAGCAACAATCAAGAACTTTTTGTACATGGCAACAAGTGTTAACCTAAGTATGCAACGTCAATAACCTTGATTCCTGCTGCAAGTTATCCACAACCAGCCATTGAAGAAACAGCAACAAGACTCTTCATTACAAACAGAGTGTTGTACGATCAAGATGCGCATCTGGGAATATACCATTGGAATGAGAAAAGGAGAACCTAGTACAAAAACAAACTTACAAAAAGTCTCCAACTCCGGTGATGAGCGATCTCAGAATAATTGGTGTGGTTAGCATTGAAGCAAAAAAGAGGTATGATTATACCTTTCTACATAAAATCAGGGTTAGAAGACAAGATCAGAAGATTTACTCATTCTCAAAAGCATACTTCCCTGATTTGAACCTTAATGATCTTGAAGATATGTATCTCATCAAAGTTCAAGGGAAGATGCATCATTTCTCAACTGATCTCACATACGCATTCAGTACTTCATTGCTCTACTACATCAGAAAAAAGATCATTCAGGAACGCGTTGAAGACTTGCAACTTGGGGTCGAGAGCTATCAAAGGAAGCTTAACTTAACTGCACCACTTCTACACCTTCCTGAGATCAACCAAGAACCCCAGTACACCATGAAGAAAGACCCAACCTTTGGGTTTGTCGAAAAAAGTGATCTCTCCATCAACTATTTCATGGGATAGAAGGAGGTTCATAAGTTCTGCGACCATACGCTCAAGAAAGTTCGAGATGGGTTAGTGATTCGGGTGAGAGATCGGGAGTTGTACAAGATAGGCAGCTGGACAGCTCCTCAACTACGAGAAGTTCGTCAATTTATCCTGAAGATTGAAAAAAGGCTTGTTCTTAGAGATCAGATGAGGAGACTTGAAAGCTACATTGGAGGTAGACCATCATTTCCAATCAAGAATTTTCAACGACCTGATCCAGTATTCACAGTTTTCAAAAACACTGATTGATGTAAGATTTGGGTATTCTTTTGATAATATTTGCTTGTGAAACATTATGGCTTGTGTACATATAATAGTGCACAACCCGTATTCTGTAAAGAAAGGATCCTGAGGTACGCTTCAGTGCCTCAATCCTAATATAAGGAGCGAAAGCTTCTTACTTTTGGGTAGAATTAATCAAATTTTGAGTTTTTTGATTGCGTGGTTTTGTAACCTTACAACAGGTTTTACCTCTCGAGGGATCTCAAGAGGCTTACAACCCCACCAGGCAGTGTACCTGACCGATGTAGTATAGTGTAGTGGTAAGTACGGGGGATTGATCGTTCTCCACAGGGAATAGTGTTAGTTAGGTATGAAAGGCTACTCTAATTAGGTCTAAGGGTTGAGGAAGATTCTTTTTATGTTTTTATATTTTTATGAAAGCAAGTAAAATCTCGGTTTTGAAGGAGTGGGCGGAATTAGTTGCTAGTCAACTAACCCAAATTACTACGAATGCAAATAAAATAAATAACTGAAAATAAAATGTGGTGAGAAACTTATGTGTAGAGAAATGTGTTTACTTAGATTTCCTTACACCCTAACTATCTTTTACCGGTTAATTAGTGTGTATTAGTTGCGTGGATGACGGGTGTATTCCTTAATACCATTCGTGGGGTGGCGTACTTACTTCCCCAACTCTACAAGCTCCTACTTCACTCCTATGTCGAGCCGGCTAGGAAGCTCCTAACATGGGATCACTAGAATTCGCTTGTGCATTAAATACAACCATAAAAACCTTTAGTACGCGTTTGGTTCATGTTTCTTAAGACGTTCAATCAAGTTACCGAATAGGAAGTTAGCCAGTTTTCTTAAGCCTAACATAGATAAACAATCATCCAATACAACTAACAACACACTAACAACCAATAATCAATAGCTAAGTTTCATTAGATCTAAGCAAACACAAGATAAATTTAGCCTAACATGTTAAACAAAAGACAAGAATAAGATAGAATCAAACAACACATAGACATATTGAATGATTAATTGATAACTTATCTTTCAATGAAACATGGGAGATCTCAAGGCAAAAAGCCCTGAAAAAGTAGCTAAAATCGTCTTAGGGTTTTATCCCAAAATTCCACACACTAAGCTCTCCTTCAATGACAAAAGATTAGAAAACTATATATAGATTTTTGTATCTGACGGCGTCACCTTATGGATTGTGACGCCGTCACCTCGCCACTTTTAGGGTTCCCGGATGACCTTCTTGACGCCGTCCCTCTTTAGCTCTTCAAAAATCCATTCTGGCTTATCAAGGCTTGACGCCGTCGAACCATGAACGTGACGCCGTCCCCTTATGATTTAAGCCGTGACGCCCTTGATCAAGTTAAAGCGTGACGCCGTCAGAATTCACATGCTATTTTCACTGGCTTATCATGAGTAAATTTCACGTCCAACTTTTCTTGCCAAAGCATGACGCCGTCTAGAGTAAATCTTGACGCCGTCAAGAGTAACTTTTAGCCGATTTTTGAGACTTTGTCGTTTTCTTCACTTTTATGCTCCAAAAACGTCCAAAATGCCTCCTTTTCCAGATTTCTCCTCAAAAGTACCTAAAATGACAAAAGGAACGATTTAGGGCAATATTTGATCAAATAAATACGATTTAGGGCTTAAATGACCCCTTAAAAGCGGTACACTTTTCGCCTCATCAAATACCCTTACACTTGAGATTTGCTTGTCCTCAAGCAAATGCGCTTTTATTCTAATCAAAATACAAGTTAGGGGTCATTTAATGCAAACATAAAAGTAATTACAACAAATAATCGTTCCACTTCAATCATAATAAGCACGGAGATTACATACTAGCACCTCACAAGTAGTGTTTAGATACTCACATCTTTCAAGTGTCATCAAAATAAATCTCATAAATGAAAACGGATAATATCTCTCACTACCTGTCATAGCAAATAGATTACCATAGGCTTGGGAAAGGATCGAAAACCTCCTCCACTAGGCGTAAGCACCTAAGATAAACTATCAAAGAGGGCTTTTAAATGAGTTATAACGTAAGGTGTAGGGAAAAGGAAAACACGGTTTTGTTGGATAAAGGATATTTTACTGGTGGCGAGTTAAAAATCTTGATCAATTACATGTACTATACAATGTTGCTAAGCCAAGACTAGACTCGATCTTAAGCTAGAAACAAAATAACAAAATAACAAAAATATAAAATAAACATAAAATAAAACGGGATGGTAGTCCGTATGTTTTTTCTATTTTCCATTTTCTCATTTTTTTGTATTTTTCTTTATTTTTTTTTTTTTTTTTTTTTTTTTTTTTTTTTTTTTTTTGCATACACTTTTGCCCTACCATCCAAAATAATACATCATAGGGGCGTTGCATTCCCCTTACACTTGAATTTTTACATAACTTTACAAATAACTATTCTAATGACTCGAATTAAGATAATTGAAAAACTTGGAGTACTTTTAAAATATTTAGCACATATGGGGGTAATAAATGATGTTCTTCCCGTTACTCCATTACACTAGTACTTTACCCATGAGTCCCAATCGTCCCAAAACAATATGTACAAGGATATGACTCGACTTAGCAACCATGTAATCAACTAGATAATTAACTTGGGTTTAAACAAATGTTGTAACAATAATGCACTAAAAATGAGTGCATACAAGGTAGGCTAAGGCGATTTGGGTGTACATTTTAGTGGGGTGTAACAAATTCTTCCTTTAAGTAAAATGCTTAAAGGTCGAAACGAAAAGATAGGCTCTGAGGGGTGTACTAGGGGTATCGTGTACTAAAAATGAGTACAACGCAAAGGGTGTGGGAGAATTACTTGACCAATGTAGCCAACGTAATTATAACAAAAACACAGGTGTAAAACAATGGGTTAATCCTAATGCCTCTTATCATGTAGTAAATCTAACTACACGAATGTAGTCTCACTTGTGGCCTTGGAATGGTCCTAACGCAAGTTCTAGAATTTAAGTGCTAACGGTACACACATCATAGCATAAATGCTTTTCCTACCAATTCTAGGGGCGAACCTCACATATTTGGGGTGGAAAATTTTTTAGTGGTACGGTTTTTGTGCTAGTTATATAACTCCTATCCGTGAGACGCTTATTAAGATCAAAGTTTCACTCCTATATGTTGTAAAAAATTTTAAATTTGGCACTAAAATTACCTTAACAAGTATTTCTCTCAGTTTTATTACACATCTATTATTAAACAAACAAAAATCAAGCGCAATGGCATTCTCTAAAATCGTACTTTTACCCTCCCCTTACACTTAAGATGAACATTGTCCCCAATGTTCAAATAATAAGATGTAAAAGCAAGAAGTAAAAGAATGAAATCAAATACTCCCCTGATTCGCTCGGTGGATAATGAAATTACACGGTTAAATCTTCCTCCAAAGAGAATGTTGAAGCTCCATGACTAATGCATCGCCATAAGCTTGATTCCATAAACATCTCCTTGTCCAAAATAACCTGTTAAACCTGAGAAAACAAACACGAAAACCTGCATAACATCGGCGGGAAAAATCTATATATAAGGATATAATGCTTGTGGAATGATAATTTTGCAGATTCCTGGAGATTATAAGTTGGAGATTTAATAAAAACTTTTTAAAAACAAAACTTTCAAAAATTTCTGAAAATTAAATCTGACGCCGTCAGGTTATAACCCCTGACGCCGTCAGAAATAACCTGACAAAAATTTTCATTTTTAGTTTCCGGAAAATTTCTGGAAAAACCTTTACCTTACTTCCTGGAAATCCTGCAAAACATCATTATGACTCGATACAAGCATTTGACTCAAACAAATACGAATATGTATGCTAATTTATTATTATTATGATTCATGTTCATTTGTGTTCTAATAAACCGATTTAGATTTCCCTTACACTTATCTTTTGCAAAATACCTTTATATGTAGTTAAGACGAAGTTAAAAACAAAATAAAGCATTTTCACACATTACTTTTTAACATGAATCAATAATAATAAAAATTAAACACACATACGGGAAATAAATAAAAACAAACAAACAAATAAATAAACACACAAAGCAAATAAAACAAATAAAGCTTGGGTTGCCTCCCAAGAAGCGCTTTTCTTTATTAACGAGTCTTGTAGCTAGACTCAAAGTCACGTACATTACGTGACTCCATCATCGGTCACGGTTCCTAGGCCATTCTCCTTCCCGGTTCTATATTCCGGTCCTAATTTCAAACAATCCTTGTAGAAACCGAATATCCTTTCCATAACATAGTCTACTCCTTTACTTCTATCCTTATCATTCCTATAGTAGACCGCTTGTTTAAGCTCCTTCTCAACATTTGACAAGTGTTGGAATTGTTCTATCTTATATGGCATTTGGTAGCTTACTTCATCGGTCTCATCCTTAAATCTAACTATCCCTAAGGAAGGTTCATAAGTCATTCTAGAGACCTCAACAAATGGTTTTCCAAAAACCACTTGAGTCAAGGATGCATCGACTATTGGGCGGATATCTTCTACAATTACAAAGTCGGTGACATAGGTGAAGTTTCCTACATAAACCGGTAATCCCTTAACTCTTCCCGTGAAGTTACTCATCCAACCCTTGTCAGGGAGCATCCTATACCCAAGTTGATTTTTCATTATCAAGTTGTAGTGGGCTCTAGTCATGATGTTTATGGGCAATCTAAGGTCGATGTAAGCTTTCCACACATGTAGATGTCCGATGTTGCATGGTATGTTGAGATTAGAAGGGTTGCCTATTTCTATGATTGGTCTACCTAGGAAGTATGGTGTCTCGGGGTCATCGAATAAGTTTGTATGATATGCACGCTCTTCCTTAGTGGGTAGCCTATTGAAGTAGTCCTCATCATCATCTACTTCTTCAATCTCACTTGTCCTAACTTCCTTATCAACCTCGACTTTCCTATCCTCATCCTTAGGTTCACTATTATCCTCATTCCTATCAATTGGTTTAATAGTGACAATGTTGACAAAGTGGACGTGTTTGGATGAAGAGGGGTCTTTTACTTGGGGTCCGCTATTTGTGTTCCTAGCGTCCTTATGTGGAGGTGATAACACTTGGTTATGGAGAGCTTTCAACAAGTTGTCAATTTTATTGGTCATCTCCGTTTGTTGTTGTTTGAATTCGGCTTCAAACTTGGCTAAACGAGCTTCTTGAGATGCCATAAATTGAGACATCAATCCTTCAAAGTTATTGGTATTACCATTGCCGGAAGGATTGTTGTTGAAAGTACGGTTCGAGTAGGAACCGCTTGATTGGAAACGATTAGGTGGGTTGGAGGAATTGGTTTGTTGCGAGTTTTGGTTTTGTTTCCACCTAAGGTTCGGGTGATTTTTCCATGAGGGGTTGTATGAATCACCATAATGGTTTGGCTCGGGTTTGAAAGTGTACCACTTGTCTCCCGCTCCGTCGGTACGCGAGGATGCGTAGTCCACAAAAGCTTGTTCGGGGAGTTCCATGCAATCACGAGTGTCGTGGGGACCACTACATAATTCACATGAAGAAGTGATTTTGTTCACTTGGCTTGAAGGTTTAGGAGCCTCGTAGGATTTCATGAGAAACTTGACTTGGTCTTCAAGTTCTATGATCCTACGGTCAGAAGTGCTTGAATTGTTCGAAGGCAAAGATATTGCCTTGACCATTTTATTCAAATCACGGGGATCACTCCAACTTTCGTTGTCATAAAGAGCAAGATCCTCTAGGAGAGCCCATGATTGTTCCGCACTTAGATCACGTAGCTTGCCACCGGCCGATTGGTCAATGGTTTGCCTCGTGGAGAGATTGATATGGTCATAGAAGATTTGGACTTGGAGCCAAAGTTCTATGCCATGGTGGGGGACTTTCTGGAGTAAGTCCTTGAATCGAGTCCATGCCTTGTAGAGAGTTTCGCCTTGACGTTGTTGGAACATCAAGATATCATTCCTTAGCTTGGTAGTTCTTCCCGGTGGGAAAAACTGAGCAAGGAAACGAGTGGTGAGATCATCCCAAGAGGTGATGGATCCTGCGGGTTGACGTTCTAGCCACTGACTAGCTTGGTCCCGCAAAGAGAATTGGAAGAGACGCAATCGGGTCGTCTCTCGAGTGGCAACATCAAGGTCTATAGAATCAACGATTTTAAGAAAGTCCTTGAGATGTTGATTAGGATCTTCAGAACGAAGTCCATGGAATGCGCATCCACTTTGCACCAACCGGATGGTGTCGGATCGCAAGGGTGTGATATTGGCTCCTTGAGTGAGCTCAATGGTGTTTCGATAGCCATGGTGGCTAGGACGGGAATACTCTCCTAAAGTACGGGCTCTAGGAGGTGGTTGTGGTTGTTGTGGTGGTGGGTTGTGGTGGTTAAGGATATTACCATCTTCCATGATGTCGGATGGTATGGTTACGAACAAAGACACGAAGAAAATAGATAGACTAAAGAAAATCTAGAAAAATAAAATAAAAATCTCACCAGAA
Source organism: Artemisia tridentata subsp. tridentata (assembly GCA_021014915.2). NCBI lineage: Eukaryota > Viridiplantae > Streptophyta > Magnoliopsida > Asterales > Asteraceae > Artemisia > Artemisia tridentata. The sequence goes on from CP139502.1 coordinate 201,590,676, forward strand.
GGGAATCTAGTGAGTAGACCTAATAGAAATAAAAATTCAACCTAAACAATAACTATTCCCCGGCAGCGGCGCCAAAAACTTGATTGCGTGGTTTTGTAACCTTACAACAGGTTTTACCTCTCAAGGGATCTCAAGAGGCTTACAACCCCACCAGGCAGTGTACCTGACCGATGTAGTATAGTGCAGTGGTAAGTACGGGGGATTGATCGTTCTCCACAGGGAATAGTGTTCGTTAGGTATGAAAGGCTACTCTAATTAGGTCTAAGGGTTGAGGAAGATTCTTTTTATGTTTTAATATTTTTATGAAAGCAAGTAAAATCTCGGTTTTGAAGGAGTGGGCGGAATTAGTTGCTAGTCAACTAACCCAAATTACTACGAATGCAAATAAAATAAATAACTGAAAATAAAATGTGGTGAGAAACTTATGTGTAGAGAAATGTGTTTACTTAGATTTCCTTACTCCCTAACTATCTTTTACCGGTTAATTAGTGTGTATTAGTTGCGTGGATGACGGGTGTATTCCTTAATACCATTCGTGGGGTGGCGTACTTACTTCCCCAACTCTACAAGCTCCTACTTCACTCCTATGTCGAGCCGGCTAGGAAGCTCCTAACATGGGATCACTAGAATTCGCTTGTGCATTAAATACAACCATAAAAACCTTTAGTACGCGTTTGGTTCATGTTTCTTAAGACGTTCAAGCAAGTTACCGAATAGGAAGTTAGCCAGTTTTCTTAAGCCTAACATAGATAAACAATCATCCAATACAACTAACAACACACTAACAACCAATAATCAATAGCTAAGTTTCATTAGATCTAAGCAAACACAAGATAAATTTAGCCTAACATGTTAAACAAAAGACAAGAATAAGATAGAATCAAACAACACATAGACATATTGAATGATTAATTGATAACTTATCTTTCAATGAAACATGGGAGATCTCAAGGCAAAAAGCCCTGAAAAAGTAGCTAAAATCGTCTTAGGGTTTTATCCCAAAATTCCACACACTAAGCTCTCCTTCAATGACAAAAGATTAGAAAACTATATATAGATTTTTGTATCTGACGGCGTCACCTTATGGATTGTGACGCCGTCACCTCGCCGCTTTTAGGGTTCCCGGATGACCTTCTTGACGCCGTCCCTCTTTAGCTCTTCAAAAATCCATTCTGGCTTATCAAGGCTTGACGCCGTCGAACCATGAACGTGACGCCGTCCCCTTATGATTTAAGCCGTGACGCCCTTGATCAAGTTAAAGCGTGACGCCGTCAGAATTCACATGCTATTTTCACTGGCTTATCATGAGTAAATTTCACGTCCAACTTTTCTTGCCAAAGCATGACGCCGTCTAGAGTAAATCTTGACGCCGTCAAGAGTAACTTTTAGCCGATTTTTGAGACTTTGTCGTTTTCTTCACTTTTATGCTCCAAAAACGTCCAAAATGCCTCCTTTTCCAGATTTCTCCTCAAAAGTACCTAAAATGACAAAAGGAACGATTTAGGGCAATATTTGATCAAATAAATACGATTTAGGGCTTAAATGACCCCTTAAAAGCGGTACACTTTTCGCCTCATCAGTTTTTCATAATTCTGCTCAAAAGAACAAGTATTCCCTCATATAATCAAAACCTCAAAAAGTTATTTCACTTGTTGAGGGGGAGTACTTGAAACAAATCTTTGTTCAAAACAAAAATTTCTTGTTGAATTCTTCCCGTAAACCTTAAAAAGCATATTTTAATCTACCATTAAAAAAAATAATAAAAATAAAAAAAAAATAAAAAATCAATATGCTATTTTTGAGGGGGAGAAAGAAAAAATGTGATTAAAATATGTAAATATGTGTGTAAAGTATGGAATCTCGCATGAGATCGACTCAAATATTACCAATGAATTGACGAAACTTAACTATCATTAATCGAAAGGACTTGTCCTAGACGGGTAATAATTTCAAGCTAGTCCAACCAGTGATGTAAGCGTGTCTTGAATAGGACTTGTCTGAGTAGAATGTACTGTTTCGAGAGATTTTCCTTAAATGTGACCAGGACGGGTAATAATTTCAAGCTAGTCTAACTAGTGATGTAAGCGTGTCTCGAATTGGTCATGTTCACTAAAAATCAATCAATTCAAAAGTGCAAACTCCACCCAACATGTGCAAATTTATCCTAAAAACTTATGAGCACATGTGAAGGGGGAGTATTTCAGAAAAAGAAAAACTCTCAAGGTGTTAACAAAATATGTTTTATAATCATAAACACTTTGAGAGATTTTTCAAATGAATGGTTTATGGCAACATAGGATAGTCATGGAGTTATAAGGTGACTAAGGTTAGGAAATACGTCCTATGATCCACCAGAACCGGAGGGATCTACCCATGGACAATACCAATAGTTTAGTACTAGAAGTCCTTAGGTATGATTGAAAAAAAAGGAGAAAAGAAATAAAAGGAGAAAGAAGGGGTTGAATAATTAAAAAGAAAATAAATGAAAGGGTGAAAAGAAATAGCCCTCCTAATGTTCAACCTTAGGGCAGAAACCGGGTTCAATTCATATGCTACTGGTAGTTACTAAGGTGACACCGGTATTAAAGACAAAGACGTCATGGACCCAGTGTCGCACTGCACTTAACCTTCTAACCACTCAAGTATCTCTCAAAAGATGCTTGTTTCATTTCTCACGAAGAACCTCACATAATCAATCGACCTCTTACTCCGAGATGAGTTGATATTGAAAAGGAGGCACTCTGCTCCATGCCTCCGACTACTAAAACAAAAATGCACTTAATCGAGTCTAGAGCCGCGAGATACATCAAAAGATCTCTTAGGAACACTTAATAATTCTACATTGGTTGTTCAACATTAAGGACACCAGTTGTAAATAATAAGAGTCCTATACAGATCTTAGCAATCTGCCAAGCACATTCATGAGAGAATTCACAATTATGATTCTCAGTGATTGAATGGAAATTCCTGCCAGGGTTAACATCAAACAGCCCTGAAAGCAGGTCACTTCGGTAATCCCTTGTGGGTTACGCTTAATGTTCGCGGTGGTCTCAAAAGGTCTATAGTCGTGGAGTGATACTTCGGTATACTTCAGTGGCTCACCTGAATCGTTGATGCACTTCAGTGTATCTGTGTAAAACCTCTTGGGGGCATCCTGTTCAGGAACGGCCTTGGCAAGGATTAGAGAAAGTTTTCACACTATGCTGTTAACTATCTCGAAGTCCGAACCTGTAAGTGCCGGATACTTTATTACTAATTGTTTTCATGCAGGTACTTATGGAGACTAGGAGTTCCACTACCACCATTATCATCTACTACTTTCCATCTCCACATGCTCATACCTACATCAGAAAGTCATTCAAAGTTCAAAGACAATTCTCATCAAAGATCGAAGCAAACGTTCAAAAGTCAAAGATCAAAGCTAAATAATGAGAATCACTTGAAGTACAAAGATCAAAGACAAAAGAAGTATGAGCATGATGGAAAAGACGTAAGTACACCAGAGACTAAGACATTGATGAAAGGCAGACCACCACATTATCATATCACACATAACAAGAACAAAGAACATAGATACGAAAGACGTCAAAGCCAAAGAAGCAAAGAAGACGTCAAGCAACCTTTGATGACCAACCCTTAGGAGGAGATTGTTGGGAATGAGTGTAACTAGTATAAAAGTCTTGGTCATTATTTTATATAATAGGTTGCTTAAGTTATAGGCCTTTATGTTTGATTTAAGGTTCGGCCATATTCGAAGGCCTATGGGCCATGAGGCTTGTTTAGCTTCTAGAAAGAATGCACAAGAGTGTTTCCCTAACACTCTTGTCCTACAAATACCCATGTAAACATACTCTTTATCTTTTTGGTTATTTCATATGTTAACCAAACCTTTTTCAATTCATGTGTGTGAAGTAATCGACCATATCTTTCTCTCTTTCTCTCATCTCTCTCGTTTACTATACTTGTGTTCTACTATTAATGTGACCTAACACACTCCCTCTTGCAGCAGCAGTGACGAAGAGTTCCAAAACGTACCCAAATCCATAATTCCACCACTAAAACTTAATTCAAACACTTAACAGTCAAAGATCAATTACAACATCATTAATATCATCAATTGTAAGTCAATTCATCAATTTTCTCAATAAATTAATTCTAGGGTTTATATGAACATAAAATAAAAAATTGGGGATTGTCAATCTTTCTTGTAAATAATTGAAATTAACACTAAAACTTAACAATGTACCACCATTATCACACACCTAGATGTAGGATTTGTTCAAACAAGTGTGTTTTGAAGAGTGTCAAAATATATTGTAATCCCTAATTCGAGTTGTAGTAATTTATCATGTTGAGGAACGTAACAAAAACAAAATTATGCATTGTTGATACATCTCAAAAACATTTTCCCAACCATGCATCAACATGAGTCGAATATCTCAAAATAAACGCGGTTTTCAAACATATTTTAATAAGTACAATTTGAATTAAGGAGTTTTTAGATTATCACATTGGTTTAATCTATTACAATCAAGTTATAAACACAAAAGGAATGTACTTTAAAATTATGAGTTTACGTATGATATTCACAACAATCTCTTTTTAGGTTATCATGTCTTGCCAAGGCTTTCACATGTTCAATTATGATCATGAATTAACCGAGGAATACATTCCTAAACTCTCACTTGAATCAAACATTCCACCTACTTACAAAATGAGCTTTCAAAATCTTGAGTCACGGTATTTCCACGAAGGTCGTGTCATCGAGGCCTCTTTTCTTAACTATGATCACATTACCACTATGTTTAGAGCTATTGGATTCGATTGTTTGTTTCGCATCAATGTAAAAATTTGTCCTCGTTTTGTCCTAGAGTTTTATAGACAAGTTAAACTCGTACATAACGAGGATCAAACTTTTTCTCTATAATTCTCTATACAAAACCAAAATATTTTTCTTAACCTTGAATGATTTGCTCAAATTATTGGACTTCCAAATCATGGTCATTGTGCATACACGGAAGGTTGGTCTCTCAAAACTCTCACTAGTCACCAAGAAAAACATGGTCCTTATCACACATTTATACCCTCTCCAAGTGAGATTGAAGAACACATTCGTCTTTCTCAAAAAGTCAATGGATCTCTTAAAGAGAATGGACAAATTTATTTTCTTGAGTCTCACAATTATGACCTTAATCCATTCAAAATCTGTGTAGATGAGGTACATCCATATCTGCGCAGATGGTTGGAAGTCATTCGTGAAAATATCTTTTGTCTTCCTCACAATCGTAAACACCTCCCAGCATATTATGCTCACATGTTGTATTGTCTAATCACCGAGCAACACTACAGTCTTGCCTACTTTGTGGCAAAAAGAATTGTGAATGTAAAGGGCCGACCAGTCAAGGCAATACCCTATGGCATGTTGTTGTCTCGTTTATATCAGTTTGTCATGAACACCTTCCCTCAACTCCGTACCAGTCAATACATTCTTGTTGATCCCGTCATGGCTCCTTTGAGTCAAAATACCTTCACTTCTCTCTTCTGGGAATGTTCATCACCTCATGAGGTTCATGATGATGATTTTGTGTCCTCTTACGATGTTTCGTCAAGTGATGACGATGAAAAAAGCAGTTGGAGTAGGCAATAGTCATGAAGAATAAAGTAGAATAGCCTTTGAACTAATTAGGAAAAGATCTCAATATGTCTTTAAGACTTGTAGCAATCTCTTGATAACTTTGGTCTTATTATGTATGCTTCTTATTTGACTTTGTAGAATTATGATATTCATCCTTTGGATGTGATTAGACTTGGTCATATTGTAACATGTTAGATGTTTCGTACTTAATTGCATGATTATCTCTTGGATTTAACTCAACTTGGTAGATTTATATGTTTATGCATTAGTATTTAACTCAACTTGGTAGATTTATATGATTTTGCAGAAATCTGGGTTATTAGATAGTATTTTAGTTACAGGTTGAAGAATTTGAAAACTGGGCAAAACCTGGAAACCTTTTGGTGATTGTCCCATAAATATGGTGACGGTCTCGGATATTCAAAAGATCGTCCCCCTATTTAAGGGACCGTCCACAGCAGATCACGGATTTTGGCACTGTTTTCCTTTTTCTGCAGTCTTGACCTCCATTTCATGAATTTCACCACCATTTTCAGGATTAGCAAAATAAATTTTAGTGCCATAATATCCTTAATGCATGCTTAGCCTAAATCATAATCATCTTTGATTATTTAAACAACTTTCTTCTTCTTCTTCTTCATCACCACCTTTCTTCTCTATCTCATGTTCTTTACCTTTCACCATGGCTTCTTCTTCAACCTCATTGACACTCTCCAACAAAAGGCCAAAAATCTCCATAATACCACCTAAAACCACCTTCAATGATCTTACTCAAAAAGACAACACCCCATCACCAAAAGTCAAACCCATTTCTCCTCTTGCCCCTAGTGCACCAATCAAAACTCCCTCAACAAGAGGTACCTCTTCAAGACCAAATTCTTATCCATTCTCACCATTTATTGGTAACTTATCACCTTTGCTTAGCATTTCCAACTCACCACACATAACCACCTCATTATCTCTATCACCAAATGGAATAAGAAGTTGAATAATCAAATCTAAACAAGTCACAAACGAGTCAAAAAGCCGGTTTCACATTTTATTTAGTTTTCATGCACTTTTATTTGTTGTTGCATGCACTTAGGAATAGAAGTGGACCACCACTTCATGCATTAGTCCCATTTTCATTAGGGTAATGCTAGAACCCCATAAATTTTACAAAACAAAATCCACAAAATGATGTGGCATGTAATTATGTGGTATTATCTCTCTTACTTTTAAAACAATCTCATATTTTAAGCCAATAATCATTGAGACACATCATTTTGTGGATTTTATGTTGTAAACTTTATGTGATTCTAGCATTTCTCTTTTCGTTATGTTAGTTTTTCTCCTAAAATGTAGGAGGTCATGCTTTGTATTTATAGTATTTAAAAGTTTGTTGACGCATGGAATATATATGAAATGAATTTAAATGAATTTCAAGTCTTGTTTCTCTTTATTTCTTGGAGCCTTGCCCACTCAAAAGGCCTTATCACTGCTGAAAAAAAAAAGGTTAAAATGAGAGGTTAAAAACCCTCAAAAAACCACTCTATACAAGGGTGATCTATTTGAGGAGAACACAAGAAGATCGGTTGGGAACTGATCTAAATGATATCAAAAATAGACTAGTTAATACCTAGGAACCGATGTTAGTAACAATTTTCAAAATAACAAAAAAAAATTTCCAGATTTTCATCATTATGCAAAAATTTCTTTTGTTCAAACATAACAGATACACGAATATTACAATACACATGGCTTCAAAAAAAAACGACTAGTTACATTACGAAACCATATCGCTTCAATAAATTCAACACCATTAACTATCCAACAACAAAGTCGATTAAACAACGTCAATCCGTCCATTCTAAAACCAGTTTGCTGCACTTGTACATACACTTGACCGTTCAGACTACGGAGGTCATATATCTAATACCAATATTCTTACCTTTTGCGGCGTGTCATAAACACATAATGCAATGTATCATTAGATGATTCTTCCGGTGACAGCTTTAAGGAAACGGAATAATGGCGTATCTACATATAGCAATAATGTAAAAGAAACCAAAACTTGATCACCAATTTTTATATAGGAACTTTGATCTATTTTAAGATAATACAAGAAGTTCCAATAAGCAATCCCAAACAGCCTTATATAAACAGCTCATTCATAAGCAATTCGAACAAGCATGCATTACAATTTACAAGTATAGAAGCACAACATCTTAAAGCTTATAATAAGTAATGTTAATACAAATATCGTCTGAAAAACGTTATTTATATTTTACGATCTTTGCTACATTTTGTTGACGACAATTATAAACTTTATTTTTATAAAAACATAAATATAGTTAAGTCTTTTACATATATAGTCACAAGTCTTTCATAAACACAAAACATCACCTAACTTTCATATATATTTTATAAGTTCACTTTCAAATGCATTTTAATCTAAAATTGGAAATGTATTATGACATCATGGCATGCATCACTTTGAAATCTTTAGGAGATTTTGAAGATCATTTGAAGATATCATGAATATCTTGTTTAGATCATTACTCAATGAAACCTTGGAAAGATATGGAAATATCTTGGTTAGATTTGGTTAATATTTGTGAAGATATTCTTTCAGATTCCCACAAAACCAAACAGGTACAAGGACATATCCCTTTATTTGGATCCGTCCCATCCGTGGTTTGCTGAGGCAGTTGGCCTATAAATAGCAAGCCACACATTCATGTTTTCTCATCACTTACAAGTATAAATAACATCATACATTCTTTCATATCTAACTCATTCATATTTCATCTTTCATTGAGCTTCTTTGTAGCAAGAAGATCAAAGCATCATAAGCTTCAACAAAGCGTTGCAAGACTTGTTAGTTAGTCACTATGCGAATTGTTGTTGTTCACACATCATTGTTTGTACCAAACAATCATAAAACCTCTGTAGTGATCGGTTAGTATTTTAGTCAATAAAATACATAGTGTGACGGGAGTGGTTGTACCCTTGTAAAAGAACTCGGTATTTAGCTTTGTACCGGAAAAAGTGTAAGCGAAGTTTGTAAAGGTTTTCTCCACCGAGAAGGGAGCTTGTTGATTAGTGAAGAAAAACTCTCGAGTTAGAGACTCGGGGAGTGGAGTAGGGCAAGGAAAAAGAGTCTTTGTAGACCGAACCACTATAAACAATCGTGTTGTGGTTGGATCATTTCTTTCTCTACTTGCATGTTATTTATTGTTTGTTATTTGCGTTAGTTGAATTCACACTAAGTATTCAAAGAAAATAAATTTTAAAATGGTAAAACTATTCAACCCACTTCTAGTTTTCTACAATTGGCATCAAGAGCAACGTTACTCAAGATTCTTAAAATATATTGTATTTTAAAACTTGGAACGATCCATGGATTTTGAAAACTTCAAAGAAGGGCAATCTATGCAAAGACCACCACTATTTGAACCAAATGATTTTATATATTGGAAAAATCGCTTTGAAACTTACGTGAAATCAAAAGACATAGATCTATGGTATATTATTATAGAAGGTGATCATAAAGCTATAATAAAAGATATCACAAGTGGTCGGGATGAGGATACTTCACTTGCTCATCATAGTGATGAGCAAAAGAAGTTGACTGCTAAAAATAATGAGGCAAAAATGATGCTTTACAATGCTCTACCTTGAAAGGAGTATGAAAGAGTCTTTATGTGCAAAACCGCAAAAGAAATTTGGCAATCTTTAATAATCACTCATCAAGAAAACTCACAAGTCAAGGATAACAAAATTGATCTTCTTGTTCAAAAATATGAACAAATTGTTATCCCTGAAGATGAGATCATTGATAGTGCATTTGCTAGGTTTAATACTATCCTTACTTCTCTTAAAGCACTTGATGAATCTTTTTGTAGTAAGAACTTTGTCAGGAATTTCCTTAGAGCACTTCATCCGAAGTGGAGAGCAAAAGTGACGGCCATTGAAGAATCTAAAGATCTTTCAAGCATGTCACTTGACAAGCTAATTGGAAATCTCAAAGTTCATGAAATGGTAATGGAAAAAGATTCGAAAATAGTTAAGGGTAAAAAGGAAAAAGTCAAATCCATTGCCTTAAAAGCTAGAGTAGACTCAAGTGATGACGAAGAATCTAGTTCGGGTAGTGAAGATGAAGAATATGCCATGGCCGTAAGAGATTTCAAGAAGTTTTTTAGAAGACGAGGAAAGTTTGTAAGACAACCTCGATAAGACAAGAAATCCTTTCGGAAAGATCGTGATGAAAAGAAAGGAAAAGGGGAAAGAAAATGTTTTAGATGCGGAGATACAAGTCATCTAATAGGAGATTTTCCCAAGCCACCCAAGAACAAGACTCAAAGTGCTTTTGTAAGTGGTGCTTGGAGTGAGAGTGAAGATGATGACGAAGAGCCTAAGAATGACGAAGTTGCTTTCATGGCTCAAGACTCAAACGAGGTACACTCTGACTCATCTTATTCTTCTATTGATGACGACACCTTGAAAAAGGAATATAACAAACTACGTGAACTTAGCTTAAAAATCATAAACAAAAACAAGTTTTTGAAAACTAAAAAGGAATTTTTAGAAAATTAAGTTTATGAGTTAAAAGAAAAAGCTAAATGATTAGAAAAGAATAAAGCTATTGACGAGGTATGTATATCATGTCAAGAGCTTAGACTTGAATTAGAGAAACTTAAAATCACATAGGACGCACTTATCAAACAAAACTCTAAATTCAAAAGATTTGATAAAAATATTAGTTGTGTGGATGAAATAATGAAAATCCAAAAATTACCACATGATAAAACTGGACTAGGTTTTATGAAATTAGGAGATTTAGGTAGTCTAAAGAAACAAGCCGAAAAAGTACAAGAAACTGTTCCAACAGTCTCAGAAACCCATGGATCAGATGAAACCAAATCCTTGGTTCCGCCTGTGGTAGAGAAAGGATCCGTGGGTACTATAGCAGAACAGAAATCTTGCATATCGGCTCACACAGAGTTTGTTAAATTCACAAAGAAACCTAATACTAGTTCAACTGTAAATAAACAAAAATCAACTGTTACTATAGGAGTAGGACTTGCTAACAATGAGTTTAGAGCTAAAACTACTCAACAAAAGCCTAAGACGACTATTCCCAAACACTCCTTTCCAAAAAGCAACTACAACACGTAACCTTATTATCAAAATGGTTAGAACCAGAATTTTCCTAGGCATTATCAAACTCCTAGCTACATGTCATGGAACTCATATCCACCATTCCCATACATGAATCAAGTTAATGGTATGTTTAGCCAAAATGGACCCATGAGATATTGGGGACCAAATACTTGAGTTTTTCTATAACTTAGGTATGCTTGAAAGTCGGTTTGGAACCAGACGAGTGGATAAAAGATAGCGGTTGTTCAAGGCATATGACGGGAAACAAGAGCCTCTTCTCAACCTACCAAGAATATGACGGAGGTAATGTTACTTTTGGTAGTAAGTTAAAAATCAAAATCGTCAGAAAAGGTACTATCTCTCATGACTCTCTCTCTCTATTGATGATGTTGCTCATGTTGATAATCTAGGATTTAAATTGCTTAGCATTAGCCAACTATTCCGTAAAAAATTTGATGCCCTCTTTAGTGAAAACGAAAGTAAAATACTAAAAGACGGTATAACCATAGCTAAAGGAGTTTTGAAAAATAACGTATATGTTATGAAAATAGATAAAACATCTAAAGATAAACTTTGCCTCACCTCTCTATATGATACCTTAACTCTTTGGCATAGACGCTTAGGCCACGCCAATATGAGACTCATCCAATCTCTATCATCTAAAGAACTCGTTAGGAACTTACCCAAGTTGAAATTTTACCAACACTTTTGCGATGCTTGCAAAATTGGAAAACAAGTTCATAGTAGCCATAAGGCTAAAAATATGGTGTCTACATCTAGGTGTCTAGAACTTTTGCATATGGATTTATTTGGTCCATCCGCTATACAAAGTTATGGAGGCAACTTCTACACTTTGGTCATAGTAGATGATTATTCAAGATACACTTGGATAAAATTTTTGAAAAGTAAAAACGAAGCTTTTGATAAATTTGAAATTCTTAGTAAGAAAATTCAAAATCAACTAGGAAGTAGCATTGTGTCAATTAGAATGGATCATGGTCGTGAATTTGATAGTGAAACTCAATTTGGAGCTTTTTGTGATGCTAATGGCATAACACGTAATTTTTCAGCTCCTCGTACTCCTCAGTCAAACGGTGTAGTAGAACGTAAAAACCGAACTCTCCAAGAGATGAGTAGAACAATGCTTAATGAACAAAACATACCACAAAAATTTTGGTGTAACGCCGTTGACACATCTACCTATATCTTAAATAGAGTTTTAATAAGACCATTTTTGAATAAAACTCCATATGAACTATATAGAGGCAAAAATCCTACATTAGGCTACTTTAGAGTTTTTGAAAGCAAGTGCTTTATTCTAAACACTAAGGATTATCTCACCAAATTTGACCCAAAGTCTTATGAAGGTGTATTCCTTGGATATTCTCAAAATAGCAAAGCTTATATTGTTTTAAACAAAGAAACCTTAAGAGTCGAGGAATCGTTGAGCGTAACATTTGACGAAAGTCCACCTCCCTCTAAGACGTTACCTTTGGTAGATGATGACTTAGTTGAAAGTCAAATGGTTGAAAACCAAGAGAGTCTAGATAATCACAAGGAAGATGAACTATTAAACAAAGAAATAGTCAATATCAAAGAATCTAAAAGTCATCCATTAGATAATATCATAGGAGAAATTAATGAAAGAACCTTAAGATCAAAAGTCCAAAATCAAAGTAACTTCTTTTGTTTCATATCAACCATTGAACCCAAAAATATAAATGAGGCTATAAAAGATGAATCTTGGGTCATAGCAATGCAAGAAGAATTAAACTAGTTTGTTAGAAATGATGTTTGGACATTAGTTCCTCAACCAAAAAGTTAAACCATAATTGGAACAAAATGGGACTTTCAAAATAAAATGGATGAAAATGGTGTAGTGTCTAGAAACAAAGCTAGGCTAGTAGCTCAAGGTTATAATCAACAAGAAGGCTTTGACTACGATGAAACTTTTGCTCCGGTTGCTAGGCTCGAGTCAATTAGAATATTACTTGCATATGCATGTACACATGACTTTAAACTTTTTCAAATGGATGTCAAAAGTGCATTTCTAAATGGTTTCATAAATGAGGAAGTGTATGTCGCACAACCTCCCGGCTTTGCCATTTTGAAAAACCAAATCATGTCTACAAACTTAAAAATGCTTTATACGGACTTAAGCAAGCACCAAAAGCATGGTATGATCGACTTAAAACATTCTTAGTTGAACATAAGTATACCATGGGACTAGTAGACAACACTCTCTTCACTAAGAAAAAGGGTTCACATATTATCATTGTCCAAATATATGTGGATGACATCATATTCGGATCAACTTGTCAAGAGTTATGTGATGATTTCTCAAAAATCATGCATGACGAGTTTGAGATAAGTATGATGAGAGAACTAAACATTTTCTTAGGTCTTCAAATAAAACAATTAGAAAATGGGATATTCTTTAACCAATCTAAATACATAAAAGATATGCTTAAGAAATTTGGTCTAGAATACTCTAAACCTATGAAAACGCCTATGTCCTCGGAAACTAAACTCACCAAGGATGAAGAAGGTGAATCCATAGATAACACTAAATATAGAGGAATAATTGGTAGTCTACTCTATCTCACGGCTAGTAGACCCGACATTACGTTTAGTGTTTGTATATGTGCTCGCTTTCAAGAAGATCCTAAAACATCCCATCTTGAAGCCGTAAAACGAATATTTAGATACATTAAAGGTAGTACACACTTAGGATTATGGCATCCCAAAGGAACGGGTGTTGAAACCATAGTGTATGCCGACTTGGACCATGCCGGTGACTATGTCGATAAAAAAAGTACAAGTGGTATTTGTACTTTTGTTGTGCATTGTTTTACCTCATGGTTTTCAAAGAAACAAACAGCTCTAGCCATCTCAACAACCGAAGCCGAATACGTGTCAGCAGGAAAAGCATGTCAACAAGCTCTTTGGATGAAGCAAGCTCTCATCGACTACGAAATTCAACTTAACGACATCCCTATTCTTTGCGACAACAAAGGAGCTATCGTTCTTAGTAAAAATCCAGTTCAACATGCTTGAACCAAACACATTGAAATCCGTCATCACTTTCTACGCGACAATGTTCAAAAGGGAAACATCTCAATCGAGAAAGTATCCTCAGATGACAACATTGCTAATATCCTAACAAAACCCCTTAAGCGAGAACCATTTAATCTTCTTAGACTTGGATTAGGACTAATGAAACCAAATTTGTAGTTAAAATCTTATCTTAGACCTTAGCTTTAACAAACATGACGAAACTGATCAAAACCCAAAACTGGTCCTAAGGAACCCTTCGACAACAAGGGCGGAACCAAATACTTGGTTCCGCCCCATCCGTGGGTTCCTGGGTTAGTTTTTGAATATATTAAACAAACACTCCATTCTCATACCCAAAACATACAAATAACTCAAACATGTCCCATCACACATCACTCTCAAAATTTAGGCATCTCATTCAACCAATTTGTGCTCCAATCAACACTGTAAGTTTCCTAACTACATTTACACTCCTGATCTGAGTCTAGGGCTTCTATTTCTTGCACAAAACCAAAACTTGGGGATTATGCATCTTTTTGATCAATCATGAAGTACATTTGTTAAATTACATAACTAATCATATTTTCCTTAGTTAGGAATTTCATCTTGTAAGACATTATCATAATGTACTAAAAGCCCCATGTCAAATTTTTGTAAAAAGCTTCTCACAATTAGGACAAATAATTTTTCACATTGTTCATACAAATAAAAACGTTATGTTTAAAACATCATTTGCATAATGTCTCTTGAATGCTAAAGGAAGTACATAACTAATATGTATTTTCAGGTACATTCAATCGAAGCTACATTGAATTAGGAGCATTTGGGTTATCTCTCGTTTTGTTACAAAATTTTCTAAAAGAAATTACTTTTATGCATTAAAAGGAGTCAAGATAACCGCAACTCCACATTGTCCTCATATAGGCACATACTAGAACTTTATATCTAAATTCTCGTTAGTTTCGACTAAAGTATGTAATTTTTGTATCTAGGATCAATCATGCCTCCCGCAACCTTCTATGACCACAAAGACACTCTAAAATACCTTCCCAAACATCATAAAACTAAGGGTCTTACTCTGGCTCAAGTCAAAATCTTTAAGGCTCTAGAAAAACATTATGTTCATGAGGGTAGAACCATTGACCCATCCTTTCCAGAAAGAACCAATATTCGTCAAGAACTTGCAACCATTCGCTTTGATGGTCTCTTAGACATCAACGAACAAATTTGTCCTAGATTTGCCTTAGAGTTTTATGCTAGTGTAGTCCTCACAACCAATGATTATGGTCTCATATCAATCCAATTCAAAGTAATCCAAAATGACTTCAACATACCTCTCAATCAATTTGCGGGAGTCCTTGGAATTCCATGTGAAGGTACATGCCTTTTCTCGGATAAATGGTCCCTATCAATCCTTGACTCTATTGTTGATCTTATACCTCCATAAGACACTCCTCTAGTTGCAAAAGAAATAATCCGAGAACATCTTTTCCTTCCTAGAACTTCAAACACAAGAACAACCCGCTAGGGTAATGAAGTCAACCGAGACCCATTTGGCATGGAACTCAATGAACTTAGGCCTCAATTCAAAAATGGGAAAAAATCCTTAGGGCTAATGTCTTGTGTACCATAGAAAATCGTGATCACATGTAACACCCCCATTTTCGGATTACGCAGCGGAATATAAGCTTGGGGTGCTACTTCATGGTTCACAGTTATGGAAATAGAAAACGAATCGAAAAGAGACGTTTTTAAATAAAAATTGTTATCATTCATTTATTCAATATCAGAGTACATAAGATAGGTCCCAGAGGGATGTTCAGAAATACGTTATAAATGATACATTATTCATTTGAATGATAACAAAACGGACACTCTTTTAAAAGAAAGTCCACCGCCACTCCGTGCCAAATCGTACTTCCAGTTACCTGAGATAAACATGCTTAAAAAGTCAACACAAAGGTTGAGTGAATCCATAGCGTTTAAAGTTATAATCAGTTTGAACACAAGCCAAATGAGAGAAATCAGTTATATCACAGTTCGGAATATTGCACTAAGCCTCATGACACACAAAGCGTTAACATGTTAAAAATTACCCCATAATTAAATGTAGGTAACCTTGCCCCGGGTAGGAGTCTGCCTGAAACTCTTTATTAAACTCAAATATAATGCATTTGGTTACTTAACCAGCAACACAAATGGGACGTCAACTGCCAATAGATCTATTCACTATATTCGCGCTCACCCGCAGGTGATTAATGGTGCATGATAACAGGGTCTTTTAAAATAAATAGGCAACGGTTAACTTATTGCAATAACAATCAGGAAAATACTTGTGTTCGGTTTGGTAGCATGTATCTCCCCACAAGTTTGGAAAACATATAAGAAAAGTGGGACTATGAACTCACCTGAGCAGTCTGGATGGAAAACAAAAGCTAAACAAAGTTGATAAACGTCTCCGGCTTGCAACCTGGGTGGTTATGTCAAGTTTTCAGTAATTGTTTCTATTATATAAGTTTTCATTGTTCGTTTCGTTATGTTTTGGTTTGATAGTTAAATACTTAATAGAGTCAATATGTAGTTTCAAAAGTAATATTTTATTATATTTTCTTATCTGTAAGATTCGGTTCTGTCCGTTCGTTAAATGGATACTTCGTTTGCAAGTTACGGTAAAAACGTGTATTAAGTTTAAAATAAAACTTAATAATAATAATAATAGTAATAATAATTAAATATTATAAATTATAATAATATTAAATTAATAATTAGGGTTTATAGTTTATTTTCACTTTAGACCCTCAAGTTTCTAGGTTTGGCAAATTTTACCCTTAAACTATATAGAAATGACAACTTTTACCCTCGGACTTTAGTTAATTGACACTTTATACCCTCAAGTTTCAAAATCGACACTTTTACCCCCTTAGGGATTCCCCGATCGCAAAACAAATCCAAAACAGAAAATATATAGAGTTTTGACAAGTTTAGTCCTTGAGTTTCCCCAATGACTTCACTCGACATCCCACATACCAAAAACATTTTATATCTCGTGTTTTACCTCGAGATCTTTTACGAATCCTTTTCTAAAACATTTATAAGTATTATAAAAGCACTTTTGTAAAAGATTATGAGCTAACTCGATCCCACGAATTCAGAAACTAAAACAGAAACTCGTTATTTCATGTTACTCGACACAGAAAATTAATCCAACTTCTTTTGCCTCGTTCTCCCTCGTTTCTTAACGAAAAACGTTGATTCTTTTTCCTATGTGTAGCTATTTTAATGTAATTTAACCATGTCAAAAACTAGAATTTATAAGACACGTTTACTAGGTGATTTTAGGGACGAAAGCAGCAGATGTACTGCTGTTCGACAGAAATGAAAAAGAAAGAAAAATCTATTTTCTTGTAATCCGATTTCTAGACCCATGGTTTTTATGTTATGTTTAGTTAATATAACATATTTAAAGAGTTCCTAATCCATTTTTATCATCCTAGGCTTGTTAGAATTCTTATACGAAATTATTTTTATCAAACTATTCGGTTAGAACAAAAATGAAGAAAAATAAGTTATTGTTAATTCTGGGTTTATAGGCTTATTAGGACATGTTCCATGATATATTTAGACTTAAAATAAGTATAGAAAAATAAAGGAAAAGGGCTATAGATGTACCTTTCTTATTTGGTCGATTAGGGCAATATTTTGGTGTAGGGATCGAATTGAGCTATCCTATGACTCTAGCTTTATCTTACTGCTTTCTTGGGTATATTTGAACTTATTCTAGGCTTATGGGATCAGTGGAGTAAGGGTGCATGGCTGTTTTGGTTGGTTCGATTGGTTTATGGGAGAATTAGGGTTTTCATGGTGTTCTATTTATAGAGGAGACTAGCTAGGATTTCAAGGAGTTCCTGGAGGTTCTAGTGAATGAAGAAGGTGAGGTGGGTGGTGGTTGAGGCACCACAAGGAGGGGAAGAGGGTTTGGTGATGTGTATGTTTATAATTCATACACATATTTCATTTTCTAGAAGGAGGCTATGTGTCTTCCTTCTTTGCCACTCATAGGGATTTCTTAAGGTCTGAGAATTCTAAGTATGAGTTAGATTGGGGTTAGGATTGAACTAGATGAAGTAATTGGCTAGTTTATGGATCGAATTATGCATAGGGTGATTGTACCTAGGGCTTTGTTGATTTGTAAACTAAGGTTTAAGGTAGACTTAAGGTTTCTAGGTTTAAGACTTAATTAGAAATGATTTTTGAATCTATATGACATATTTTAATACCTATCATTTTGTATATAAATAGAGAAAAATGATTTTTGTGCTTTAGCAAGTTGTACTCTAGGCTTATAAGACTTGTACTATTGTAAGAAAAATAAGAAAAATATATTTTTAATTATTTCTTAATTTTCTATAATTTTTATGTAATTTTTATTAAGGTTTAAATACAAATAAATGAGTTTTTATGATCTTGTGCATTAAAGGGTTGTACATTGAGTTTATGGAGTTGTACATATGTTAAATAAATAAATAAATTATTTTTATAATTTATTGTGTAAAAATATTACATAAAATGTCATTTTAAATAACTACTATTAAGGTTTTACTTAGGATTTTATAAATATATAGTTTCATGCATAAAAGACTTATACTTTAGCTTTAGTAAGGTTGTATTATAATTTAGAATATGAGAAAAATGTAATTTTTATTATTTATTAAGTTATGAAAATTATATGTGAAGTTTTGTTAAGTTAAAAGTAAATAAATGGAATTTTTAGTTTATATGCATTAGGTACTTGTACTTTAGGTTTAAAGACTTGTAAAAATATTTAGTGAGTTTATAAAATATAATTTTTAAAAATTATGCATGTAGGGTTTGTAATTTATACTTTATAATAAATATAAAGAGGATTTTTATAAAGATATTGTGAATAAATGATTTTGTGCATAAATGACTTGTACACTAGTTTAAATAACTTGTAAATATATTATCTTGTAAAAATATTGTATAAATAAATTAGGGTTTGTAAAATGTATACATAAATTTATAATTATGTGAAATTAGGGTTTTATCGGGAGTTATGGTGAAATTAGGGTTTTTATGCTTTAGGGACTTGTACATTATTTATATGTTGCTATCTTTATAGTTTCGTTATCTTCACATATTGTTATGGTAGTTTAGGGTTTCATAAACTCTTATTAAATAGAAACGCTCCAGTTTTTAAGTGTACGTTAGCGAAATAACGTAAAGTGGTAAGTGGGACTTCATAACGTTTTAGGTCAAAGATGTTTATATAGGTAAATACTAAATTAGTTAAGGTTGGGTTGCAAGCAGAGTTGTTCGGGATGTGATCTTCGTCACATAAGATAATAGTTATGAACAGATAAAAAAAAAGAAAAAAAAAATTTACACGTAGAAAAGGATAAATATTCTAAGAGATAGTTTATTTAAATGAGGGATTTTTCACAGTGGTTACATCACATCAATGCTTGTCTTTGTTACATGCTTTATAGCTTGTCAACCCATCAACCTTTCAACTTAGCCTATTATGTTGCCAAAAGGATGGCGGACATACCTATGCTAGGAACCACCGCTCTTCCATGCGAGATGCTTCTCACCCATCTTTTTAGAGCCTTTGCACCCATTCCACCCAATGCTAGAGGGTTTTGTCCTGACTACTCCTTTGTTGATCACATATTTGTGCCATTGAGTGATAAGAGAGTAGCAAAAACTCAAGGAAAACGTCCTCATCCACCTACTTCCTCATCATCATCATCTATGAGCGAGGATGATGGACTTCTAAACTCTAGGCTTCCACTTCTTGACTACTTCCAACAACTCCCAGTCATTGAAAATCAATCAGAAGAATTCAAGCAAACAAGAGGAATATTCAAGTGCATTGGAAGATTTCAAACAAAGATTAACAAGAAATTGGATAGGCAATGAGAGGCTTTATGAGCGTTTGGTACATTTACTCCAAAACATTGATGTTTTATGTATTTGTCTTGTCTTAGAATGATAACTTAACTTTGAACAATTATGTAATCTAACCTTGTCTTGCAGGTAGATAACATCTTGATGTTATCATTTTTTCCATTTTTTCACATTATTAGTGCAATCACTAGCCCCTGTTTGATCTATACTCTTAGATGTGTTAATACCTGTTTTATTGTTATTTTCTAATTGTGGAAAACTAGAAGTGGGGTTTAATAGTTTTACGTCTTTTTAATTTATTATAAAACCTTTGTTTACTTTTAAAAACTTAGATTCAAGTTTGTTATGAAAAATAAAACTTGAACCTTATTATTAGTTATATATGTATTCTTTTGAATTGATTGTAAAAGTTTTGGTTTCATGAATGGAGTTTCAAATTGATCTTTAAGTAAAGTCGACCTCTAAGTAATACTAACAATTATATAAGCCTATGTGTATGAAAGTAATGACGATGTAAGTAAAGAAATAAATAAGGGATGGAAAGATCTAACCGAGACACGAGAGATTTATAGTGGTTCGGCTACAAGGACACCTTCCTTGCCCTACTCCACTCCCCGAGCACCAAGCTCAAGAGTTTTCTTCACAGCTTCAATAAGCTCCCTTATGGCGGAGAAAACCTTACACAACTTTGGCTTACACCGGCTTAACGACACAAAGCTAAATGTCGAGTTCTAATCGTAGCTAGAACCAATCTCACAACTTCACAACACAACTTCTTCACGACTTATTCACAATGGCTTCACGACTTGAATTCCAGAACTTCACGACTAGGACTTCACAACTTCAATACGACCGCTTCACAACTTCTATGCTACGGCTTCACGACTTCAACACAAGGACTTCACGACTAGGACTTTACAACTTCAACACGACCGCTTCACAACTTCTATGCTACGGCTTCACGACTTCAACACTAGGACTTCACGACTTCTACCTTACGGCTTCGCGACTTCTATGCTACGGCTTCACGACTTCTACACAACGACTTCACTTCTTCTAAGCTACGGCTTCACAGCTTCTACACCACGGGTTCACGACTTCTACACCACGGCTTCACAACTTCTACACTATGACCTCACAACTTCTATACCACAACTACTTATACAACTTCTTTACTACTTACACACAACACTAATCTACTATACACACCTTACACACAAATGAATGAATGATTTACAAACATTGTTAAACTAACAACTTAAGTAACAAGATGATACTAAGTTGTAATACTTCTAATCTTGATTGATAGAAGTATTCTTCTTTTGCACTTGGATGGATGAAGCTTGGATCACTTGGAGACCAATGCTTAAGAGAATATGATCAAAGGATTTTAGAAAGTATTTACAAGGATTAGAGAGGATTTAGAACAGAAAGTTTGGGGTGCAAAAGGTAAGTAAAAATCCAGGGGAAGGCTGGTATTTATAGGCAGAAAAACTGGACAGCTGGGAGCTACTGGAGCGTGGCCGGCCCCCTTAAATAGGGGCGTGGTCCCCTTAATTTTAAGGGGGCCGCCTAGCATAATTAAGGGGGCCGCCCTCCCTAGCCGTTGCCCAATTTTGTCTTTTTGTGAGAAAGGTTTTTCTGGAACATTTTTACTGATTTTGGTTAAAAATTTGAATTCAAAAATTTATAATGAATTAAACCTTTTTATTTATTACCAAAAATGTTTTTCTAAAAGATATAAAATGTTTTTGACATTTTATAAAAAATCTAGTGTTTAAGAAAATGTTCCTTTGATCATATAATGCATTAAGCATTAGTTCATTCATACCTTAAGTGATTTTAGTTGTAGAAGTGAATATTTACAACTAAGTACTTGTCTATTTTATAAGTTTATGTTTTAATGAGTTTACATTTTATGATCATCAAAACATAGAGATATGAATAAATATTGATAATGTTTTTAGGCATTATTTATGTCAACAATCTCCCCCTTTTTGATGATTACAAAACCTAAACTCATTAAATCCAAAAGTTTATTTTTGGACAAGTATTTGGTGAGTTTATATTCACTTCTCCCCCTTTTTGTAAAATCAAAAAAGGTTAACCGACAAGTTTTAAGTGTAAAAGTGTCGTATGAGAACTCCCCCTTGATGTGTACTCCCCCTCGTTTGGGGGCACCAAGGAAACGAGCTATGGAACGCTTGCAAGAAAAATGTTAGAAGCACAAGTATATATAACAACAATAAGCAAGCATATAGAATAAGAGCATTCATTTAATAGAAGTGTTGTGTATAAATACACGACCAAGTAGATTACAACATAAGGCATGCAAACATTCAAACAAAACAACTAATGATACTACATAATCATCCTAGTAGTACATGATCTTCCATGGGGCTTGCATACAAAAAGGTTTTGAAAATTATTTTTAAGCATTGCATATGCTTAATTGGGTGAAAATGGAGGTGGTGGTGGTGTATTGGGTGAAGGTGGTAGTGGTGGTGGTGGTGTAGGGTTGGTAATCATGTGTTCAAGTGATGAAAACATGTAGTGTATCTCATCTCTAAGACCAAAGATTATGGTCCAGTTATGGATGCAACAAAGACAATTGTCACCATGGGCTTCAAGCAATGCCCAAGGTATAGGAAAGAATGGTTGTGGGATTGGTGATGGTGAGAAGTGAGCATCAAGAGGTGTGATGGGTGATAAGGAAATGGCAAGTTGGGTGGATGGAGGTTCTTGAGTGGATGGTGGTGATGATGTTGATGATGTTAGGTGAGTGTTGATGTAGTCATTGATGGATGAAGTGGATGGTATGGAGGAAGATGATGCTCCATGGGTAGAGGGTGTTTTTGATGGTGCATTTGGTGCACTTGGGGATGAACTTTGAGGTGGTGGTGATGGAGTTTTGGTGTCATCTTGAGTTAAGTCAATAAAGAGTTGTTTTGGTGGTATGATGACAAGTCTTTGCTTCCTTGGAGTCTTAGAGATGGAGGATTTTGGTGATACATGGTGGTTTTGGATGGTGAAGGATGATGGAATGAGAGGTGATTATATGGTGGGAATTTATAATATGAAAATGTGGTTGGTTTAGTTAATTTTTGAGGTTTTGTTGTAAGATTCCAATACCAGTTCGTCCATAAAGAGAAATGGTAGCTGGGGCTAGATAAAAGGGGTCACATGATGCAAAAGAAAATAGTGAATTTCACTTCCCAGATGGCCGGTCCCCTTAATTGCTGGCCGGCCCCCTTAAAATTAAGGGGGCCGCCTAGGGAATTAAGGGGGCCGCCCATCTGATGTTTTCTCAGGCGACCAAATTTGAAAATTTTCCAGAAAAGGGTCATTGTTAGGGTGTATTTGCAGCAAGCTCCATTTGAATCATGTACATTAGGAATGATTTAATAGTAGCAATAACATATTAAGAAGAATAATGTTTATATGTAGATTACTAAGATCATATTGTAAGCATGTCATGAGCATGTATATATATCATAATGAAGCAAAAAGATGAAACAACACATTCATAGCAAACATATATAAGAAAGAAAGAAACAAACATTCATTAATTTAAAATGATTATGTGACAAGCATAATCATTGTTACAACATACATAGTGCTTAAAGCATACATTTGTTAGAGAATTCTAATTTTCCTAAGAAATCCATTTGACTTGCTTGATGATGGAGGAGTTTTTGAAATGAAAACAAGTGAGAGGGTGAGTAAATGGGATTAATGAAGGTATATGTTTGGGTGTATGGAGGTTGGAGATGGTTGTGGTGGAGACATTGGAGGTGGAGAGTTTGGAGCGAACCATGATGGATGAAGGTTTTGATGTTGTTCAAGTGGGGATATTGGATTGGATCTAGTGAGAAGATACTCAATCCAAGTAAAGTGCTCATTTAGAGCAATGGTTTGTTATTGAAGAAAGATGCAATAAGGACAATTGTTGACATGTTTCTCAACTTGGTTTTTGTTGTGGGGTGATGTGGGAGAGCTAGATGAAGGTTGATCAAGGTTTCTTTGGGCTAGGTGTAGGGCAAGAAGATCACTAAGCTTATGAGCTTCCTTGAGTTCCTCAACGAACTTCAAGTGTTCGGATGAAGGTGATGATGGTAAAGTGTTGTTGTTATGAGGGATGGATGTTTGCACATGCAACATAGGGGTAGCATGTGAGTTGCTAGGAGGTGGTGGTGACACTCTTGGTGGTGGAGATGTTTGTGAACTTGGGTAATCATGAGTGGATGAAGATGGTGATATGGATGAATTTGATGATCCAAGAGTGGTGAGTGTTTTTAATGATGCATTGGTGGGTTGAGTGTGAATGAGATTAGGATTGAAGTTTTGGGATTGATCATAGGGAGATGAAGGGTTAGGGATGGATGATTGGTTATGTGTTTGAACAACATCATTTGTTGGGTTATGGCAAGTTTCAAGCTTCCTCCTCCAAATTGGTCTGATCGATGATGTATTAGCAATTTGATGAGGTTTGATTTTGTAGTGGAGGATGACGTGTTTAGTGGAAGTAAATATTTTGTGAGGGGTGTTTTAAAATGTGTTGGAATTTGAAGAATGGTAGAATAAATGGGTGGATTTGAAAAAGGTGAATTTCGTAAGATGGAAATTAAGATGGGTTACGCATTGAAAATAGGGCCGGATCCCGATGTCCTTTAAGGGGGCCACGCCTAGGTATTTAAGGGGGCCGCCCATCTGCTGACTTCAGATTACTGAAAATGGGTTTTTGGTAGAAATTTGTAGAAAAGGTTGTGTTTTTTAGTTCAGTTTCAAGCAAGTCCAACTTCTGTCAAGGCAATTTAGGATTTAATAACTCATATATGCTAAGCATATGTATTTAAGCAACTTTATTTAACATGCAAACTACTCATTAAGCATATAACATGTATATACATATATTAGACAAGAAGATAATACATAGCACCAAGTAATTCATAGTATCATACTTAGGAAGATTAAAAGGCTAGTTAATTAATCCTAATGATTATCTATGTACAAGGGAATGGGGAGTTGTGATAGCATTGACTTCTAGACTTGTACCAAGTGAGATCTTTAATAAGTAAGCTATGATTTTTCATTTTTGATTTAGTTCACTTATAAGTGTCATATACACAAGTATATATGACATTTATGAGATCACCAAGCATGATTTAAATAGATGTTTTTAGCATTATTCAACAATGTTTGAAAGTAGGTTCTTATGTGGATGTGAAATATTATTGAATCGCAAGACGGATATACCTAAGGTGTAAAGGCAGAGTAACCTATCAAGCTAAGCATATCTTAAGGCAATGATTAACAAGACTATATGCATGAAGTAACTACTTGTGAAATTTAAAAAGAGAACTTACCTCACTTCCTAGCTATTCTTCTTAAAATCTCAGATAATGAATGGAGTGTGAATGATGGGTGAGTCTTCAAGATAACCAAGGTGTGAAAGTATATCGTAGCAAGCTCTTAACACCTTAATAGATTGAACGGCTTGACCCGAACTTGTCTTGTACTTAATAGCAAGGTTCTTATTGACTTTGAATCCAAGATGACATAGGTCACACTTAGATGAGATGTCGTGAGAATCCATAAATATTCCACTACATCACAAGCAATTACTTGGGATAGATTATCATGCGAGATATTGAGTGTGATTCAATATTTGATAATTCATTTGTCTTTGCGCGCATGTTTCAAATGTGAGTAGGTTGACGTGAAGTTGAGTTTCTTTCCTTTGAGCGTTTCGTCACCTAATCAATTAAAACAACTTGGTACCCGGATTCTCATGGGTCCGAGATGGTTAGTTGAGGACATCCATTGCATTTGAATGCACATGGTGAGGATGTCGCCAAGAAGTACAAGAATTCCTTAACAGTTTGTTTCAAGAAACAAACAGTGGATTTCTTGACTTATATCATTTATAATCATTGTAATTAACCTTATTTCTAAATATCTCTAATAGGTTTTTCAATTTTAATTTGTTTTGATTTACTAGTTGATGAGTTATCCGAATTAAATCCTAAACCGGTTTTATCATTGAATGGCTTTTGAAAACTTAGTAAGAATTTAAGAGATTTGGAGCTTTCTTCAAATTTAGCTAATATTTTTGCTCTTTCATTTAATCTTTTAATTTCAAGTTTATAATCTTGACATATTTTGCATTCTAGATCAATTTCAATATTACTTTCAAGTCTAGACATTTTATCTTCTAAAATTATTTCTTTTTCAAGATTACTTTCAAAAGTTTTTGATGATTTATGTTTAGAAATAGTTTTTAGATCTATGTTGCAAAAATGTTTAAACTCATTTTCTAGTTTTGAAAATTCTAAAATGAATGGATCATAGCAAAAATGTTCGGTTTCGGATTGTACCTTATTTGGAGTTTTATCTAGTTTGCATTCCTCACATACCGGATGATGATCTTCTCCTTCGTCTGTGTCACTCCATGATATTGGATTGAGTTCACTTTGAAGTTGATTCATGTAGTCTTCGTTGTTAATACCTTCATTAACAACATTTGAACTAGTAGCACATGTATCTATTTTATCTAAATGTTTATCTATTAAATTTTCTAAAATGACTAATTCATGTACAAGATCAAAATCCTCATCTTTGGCTTGACATTTTTCTTGATGAAAGTTTAAGAGATTTTTCAAAATATCATTTGTCGTTTTACAGAAAGATATTCTTTCATATTCAACTTTCGGCAAGGTTTTGTAAATAATTATTTTAGCTTCATTATTTTTGTTATTCTTTGTTTTTAAATAATCATTTTGAGTTTCAAAATCCGTTTTTGTTTGACTTTCAAAATCCGTTTTTCTTTGACTTTCAAAATCCGTTTTTGCTGGTTAAAAATCACCAATCGAAATGACATGTCAAAGATCTAGATCAATTGATTTCACATAATTTTCAAATTTATTTTTTCATTCAAGAAAAGTATAGTTTTCAAAAAGTGGTGGTGTTTGCATAAATTCCCCATCTAAATATTTTTCGGATTCCATAGATCGATTCAAGTTTTAAAATACAGTATATTTTAAAGATCTTGATTAACGTGGCTTTGATACCAATTGTGGAAAACTAGAAGGGGTTGAATAGTTTTACGTCTTTTTAATTTATTATAAAACCTTTGTTTACTTTTAAAAACTTAGATTCAAGTTTGTTATGAAAAATAAAACTTGAACCTTATTATTAGTTATATATGTATTCTTTTGAATTGATTGTAAAAGTTTTGGTTTCTTGAATGGAGTTTCAAATTGATCTTTATGTGAAGTCGACCTCTAAGTAATACTAACAATTATATAAGCCTATGTGTATGAAAGTAATGACGATGTAAGTAAAGAAATAAATAAGGGATGAAAAGATCTAACCGAGACACGAGAGATTTATAGTGGTTCGGCTACAAGGACACCTTCCTTGCCCTACTCCACTCCCCGAGCACCAAGCTCGAGAGTTTTCTTCACAACTTCAATAAGCTCCCTTATGGCGGAGAAAACCTTACACAACTTTGGCTTACACCGGCTTAATGACACAAAGCTAAATGTCAAGTTCTAATCGTAGCTAGAACCAATCTCACAACTTCACAACACAAGTTCTTCACGACTTATTCA
This sequence comes from Artemisia tridentata subsp. tridentata, assembly GCA_021014915.2. Taxonomy (NCBI): domain Eukaryota; kingdom Viridiplantae; phylum Streptophyta; class Magnoliopsida; order Asterales; family Asteraceae; genus Artemisia; species Artemisia tridentata. Next base: position 201,618,054 of record CP139502.1, read on the forward strand.
CAACGGCTTCACAACTTGAATTCTAGAACTTCACGACTAGGACTTCACGACTTCAATACGACCGCTTCACAACTTCTATGCTACGGCTTCACGACTTCAACACAAGGACTTCATGACTAGGACTTCACAACTTCAACACGACCGCTTCACAACTTCTATGCTACGGCTTCACGACTTCAACACTAGGACTTCACGACCTCTTCCTTATGGCTTCGTGACTTCTATGCTACGGCTTCACGACTTCTACACAATGACTTCACATCTTCTATGCTACGGCTTCACAGCTTCTACACCACGGGTTCACGACTTCTACACCACGGCTTCACAACTACTACACTATGACCTCACAACTTCTATACCACAACTACTTATACAACTTCTTTACTACTTACACACAACACTAATCTACTATACACACCTTACACACAAATGAATGAATGATTTACAAACTTTGTTAAACTAACAACTTAAGTAACAAGATGATACTAAGTTGTAATACTTCTAATCTTGATTGATAGAAGTATTCTTCTTTTGCACTTGGATGGATGAAGCTTGGATCACTTGGAGACCAATGCTTATGAGAATATGATCAAAGGATTTTAGAAAGTATTTACAAGGATTAGAGAGGATTTAGAACAGAAAGTTTGGGGTGCAAAAGGTAAGTAAAAATCCAAGGGAAGGCTGGTATTTATAGGCAGAAAAACTGGACAGCTGGGAGCTACTGGAGCGTGGCCGGCCCCCTTAAATAGGGGGGCGGTCCCCTTAATTTTAAGGGGGCCGCCTAGCATAATTAAGGGGGCCGCCCTCCCTAGCCGTTGCCCAGTTTTGTCTTTTTGTGGGGAAGGTTTTTCTGGAACATTTTACTGATTTTGGTTAAAAATTTGAATTCAAAAATTTATAATGAATTAAACATTTTTATTTATTACCAAAAATATTTTTCTAAAAGATATATAATGTTTTTGACATTTTATTAAAAATCTAGTGTTTAAGAAAATGTTCCTTTGATCATATAATGCATTAAGCATTAGTTCATTCATACCTTAAGTGATTTAGTTGTAGAAGTGAATATTTATAACTAAGTACTTGTTTATTTTATAAGTTTATGTTTTAATGAGTTTACATTTTGTGATCATCAAAACATAGAGATATGAATAAATATTGATAATGTTTTTAGGCATTATTTATGTCAACACTAATCACAACTAATTAATTACACATGTTTTAGGAAAATTTACGGGATTTAGACGGGGTTCGGGGGTTCTAAAAAGCCCTCTGTTTACTTTTTTGGACTGGCGGATTGGACGGAACCGAAAATTTGGTTTCGTCCGTCCAAAATTTTGGCTCTGCCAAAATTTTCCTGACGGACCAGGCAGAACAAAATTCATGGTTCCGCCTGTGTTGTCAATTGGTTCAGCCAAACAACAGCTATAATTTTTAAATTTTCATTTAATCCCGCACTCTAGATCATTCATTCTTGTTATTAGGATATTTTACTACTATTCCCTCATATTAAGATCATCTTAGCTCGCTTATACCAATAGGAAAACCATTTCCCACCAAAACTTGAAATTTCAAAAATACACTCAAGTTACCTTTCTCCATAAAGCAAGGATCCCTAAATTTGGTTCCTTGCTATTCGTGGATCACTGACATCAAAGATCTTGCACTCATTGCTATGCATTAACTACATATCCTTCCTCTTTCACTCAACTCAACCCCATTGGATTGATTTTGATGATTTGACAACCTTCTTTTCCACTTCCAAATCATTAGAAACCACCATTTTTGTATGGTTTAACATCAAATCCAAACAAACTCTTCTATAAATATTGAATTCTATAAATTAGAACCTCTAGGACGATCATTTCTCACACATTCACCACCATTTCCTATGAATTTATGCATATCTCAAGCATTTTTCACAACGACAAGATCAACTAACTCTTCATCACCCTCAAGACCACCAAGAAGAACTGCAAGAATAAGCGTAAAACCTTGCTGTTTTGTCAACCTAAACTCAACATCATCAGACTCTTCACCACTCAACATGTCATCTCCAATCCATGATGAATACTTTCTCACTTTGTCCACTGCAACACCTTCACCTATCATCATAACAACTCCACCACCAACAAAGACACTAGTGGCCACCACACCACCTCCCACACCATCTCAAATACCCAAATCACCATCACCTCCAAGATCTCCAAAACTTCAACCATTAGAATTATTTGCCACACCACCGACCTCTCCACACCCGTTTTTGGAAACTATAGAAGACCTACCTCAAAGATCAACAAATCCACCACCATTACCATTTGATTGTGAACCATCACAACAACAACCCTTACTCTTCCACCCTATTTATAGGGAAATCCATGGCCCACTCTACGGAGACCATGCTCCACCACCTCAACAACCTCAACCTCAACCCTTGTCACCAACCTCAACACTTAGGGATATTGACTAGTCCATGTGGATTGATCCTCCACAAACTCAAGGTCAAATCAATGAGGAACTAGACCACCTCTATGCCTTTTCCAACATGATGGATTCTCACCTCCGTGAAGCCATGCAACTACAAACAACCTTGCTTTCATCCATCGTAGCTCCACCTAATCCCAACCACGAATCAACAAATGTTCCACCACCACCACCACCACTACCAACAAACGAACCTACTCTACCACCAAACTTCCCTCGCCATGGTTGCTCCATGTGTGTAAGAACCACTCATCTTAGTCAAAGAACCAATATATTGGTTCATGAGCTCCAAAACAAGATGAGGTTCATTTTAAACCACATCCTCGAGCGTTTTAACGCTCTTTCTCATCCTCTTCAATAGATGATCACATTAGCAGCTTCACATCTTAGGATTTTGTTTTTCTTTTCTAAGTTATTTTTTCTATTCTAGGATTTTTATTTCTAAATTATTTTTCTATTCTAGGATTTTTTTTTTCTAAGTTATTTTTTCTTCTTGCATTTCCTTTTATAACATCTACATTATTGTCCAATTTTGTGACTTTTTGTCACAAAATATTTTAATAATGAATGATGTTTATTGATGTTTGTGTGTTGGTTGTGACTTCTTATTGTACATTATATCCATGGCTGGTTTGAACTATTTATCACTAACATTTGTTTTGTAGCACTCATAATCCATGCATCTTATACTTGGCACCCTAACTAGGGGGAGTATTGACCAAGAGGGAGCTAATCAAGAGGGAGCTAATCAAGCACTCAAAATCCATTCATCTTATACTTGGCACCCTAACTAGGGGGAGTATTGACCAAGAGCTTGCACTACATTCCGCTACGCTTTTCTTCTTTTTGTTTCGACAAAAAGGGGGGAAAATATTAAACTCAAAACTCCCACATTTTATACAATTTAATATGTCTAAATTGATTTTAAAGTTGAATAAAACTAGTTTAATCTATATTTTTAAAGACTTGAACTTTATTTATCTCATTGCTTAAAAATAAACTTTATGTTTTGTCCTCAGCAAAAAGGGGGAGATTGTTAATACAAATTTCGTCTGAAAAACGTTATTTATATTTTACGATCTTTGCTACATTTTGTTAACGACAATTATAAACTTTATTTTTAGCAAAACATAAATATAGTTAAGTCTTTTACCTATATAGTCACAAATCTTTCATAAACACAAAACATCACCTAACTTTCATATACATTTTACAAGTTCACTTTCATATACATTTTAATCTAAAATTGAAAATATATTATGACATCGTAGCATGCATCACTTTGAAATCTTTAGGAGATTTTGAAGATCATTTGAAGATATCATAAATATCTTGTTTAGATCCCTACTCAATGAATCCTTGAAAAGATATGGAAATATCTTGGTTAGATTTGGTTAAGATTTGTGAAGATATTCTGTCAGGTTCCCACGGAACCAAACAGGTACAAGGACGGATCCCTTTATTTGGATCCGTCCAATCCGTGGTTTGCTGAGGCAGTTGGCCTATAAATAGCAAGCCACACATTCATGTTTTCTCATCAGTTACAAGTATAAACAACATCATACATTCTTTCATATCTAACTCATTCATATTTCATATTTCATTGAGCTTCTTTGTAGCAAGAAGATCAAAGCATCACAAGCTTCAACAAAGCGTTGCAAGACTTGTTAGGTAGTCACTGTGCGAATTGTTGTTGTTCACACATCATTATTTGTACCAAACAATCATAAAACCTCTGTAGTGATTGGTTAGTATTTTAGTCCTTAAAATACATAGTGTGACGGGAGTGGTTGTACACTTGTAAAAGAACTCGGTATTTAGCTTTGTACCGGAAAAAGTGTAAGCGACGTTTGTAAAGGTTTTCTCCGCCGAGAAGGGAGCTTGTTGATTAGTGAAGAAAAACTCTCGAGTTAGAGACTCGGGGAGTGGATTAGGGAAAGAAAAAAGAGTCCTTGTAGACCGAACCACTATAAACAATCGTGTTGTGGTTTGATCGTTTCTTTCTCTACTTGCATGTTATTTATTGTTTGTTATTTGCATTAGTTGAATTCACACTAAGTATTCAAAGCAAATAAATTTTAAAACGTTAAAACTATTCAACCCCCTTCTAGTTTTCCACAAAGTAGGTCTAACACCAAATAAAAAAAAAACAAAGCTACGGAGTACAAGTCAAAGATAAACCACGTTTGATATTTACTCTAGGGCCAACTCAACCATTTATTCAAGTAGCTAATTCCACCATTTATTCAAGATAAGTCCATGTTTTGGGCCCTTTACAGCCAAGAAATAATGTTGTAATGTGTACTAGACCACCACGAGGTTACATTGGCACGAGGAGCTCCAATAGGTGCCAATGCATTGTGCGCAGCTATTCTTGTACATGCTTTTTTAACACAAGCATGTTGTATGATTTACACACAATGCCAAGATTTATGGTTAGTATTTCAACTGTGAATTCAAACCTGACATTAAGTATTTGAACACTTACTGCTACGTCGATGTGCGAGTATCTCATTCATTTTACCTTATCTTATCCAAATACAACTAAAATATAATACATATCTAACATTCATTTCACATACTTTTAAACATCAACAGGTTAAAAAACCATGTCAATGATGTCACCACAAATTATATTGAATTCGAAACCTAATAAACAACTTACAGCCTAGACAACGAATCTGTTGCAACGGGGGGTGTACGAAGGGACGGCGGAGGCGGAGTGAATTTGATCGCGATTGAAGTTTGGTGATTCTGAAAACCCTATCGTTTGATTAAGATTTAGATTGGGGAATGTAAGATGATTATATGTGGATTAAATTTAAGATGAAAGAAGATCAACATACGAACTTACTATCATTGAATTTTAATTTGAAGTTTATTTAACATCTGATGAATATTTGGAATATCGGGGGTTGTGATTTTGTTAAAGGAGATGGTGTGGGATGTGTGTTTTTTAACCTTTTTCGTGAAAGCGGAATAACGAAAAGTTTGAAGAGTATAAAGCCCGAATGCTTCATAAATGGATCGGTGGTTTTGTGTGTACATGGATCTTTTTAAGTGAAAACATAATTAGATTGGCTTTTTATGTAGCAAATGATCTAATTATCTCAAATAGATTAGCCTTTTCTTGAACCGATCTATTTGAAGTGATCTCTAGCTTTTCTGTAGTAGTGTATCATCTCTCGTATCTATTTCTTGGGGAGATTGATCATCTCAAATCGGTCTCTTAACAAATTACAAATGAGAGATGAGTATAAACCAGAAAAGTAAAAAAATAAACTTTCATTAAGTTGTCTCTTTACAGGTAATCATTGGTATGCATGGATGACCTTAATAAATCATTAGACACAGGCCTGCTATATTAGCTGATTTTCATGTTTCAGGAACTTGAAGATGCTTTTTTTAACGTACTTGTTACCCACACCCTTTTTCTCCCTGAAATTTAATTATCTTGTAGGTCCATAATGAAATCTGTGGAGCCATGCCATTTTCCGTAAGGTTGCAGTCGGTATTAAAATTTGTTATATAAAATAATTATTCGAAATTAATATGGTTGGTATTCAATAATTGTACTAAGGTACAAGTGAATAATTCGAGCTATATCCTCTGTATCTGTATTTATTTTACTTCAAGTACAATGCAGTAACGGGCAAGGATATACCATCGTGACTATTAGCCAAAACAGAACCTTTAAAAAACGTAGGAACGTTTGTGTACCATAGTCTTCGTTTCATTTAGCCAAGTAATATATACTTAGGAATGTTTTTGACATGGAGGTCGTTAAAACAACTCACTGGTTATGACATGTCAGTATGTCACCCAAACCATTACAAATCTTACTAACGCTTTTATATATGTAAGTTATTTGATTTTAGCCAAGTAATATATGCTCTTACGTGGGCAGTATCCATAAATTAAAGAACTCTAACCACCTATATCAATTATGAAGTTAAGAATTGAAGCGTAACCACCTTCTTTTAATTTTCTCATGAATATAATAAAAGCACAATGCAACTACCATCTTCCTCCATTTAACTGTCTATATATCTGTGTCTGACTTAAATCAAGAAGAGTATACAAGGCACAATTAAGAAGATAAAAGAAAAGGTGAAACCAAGAAAAACTAATTGCAGAAACAGCTGCCAGCAGCACAGTAGCAGCAGAGCAGCGGACCAAGCAAGCAGTATACGGATAGCTTTTAGTGTGCTACCAATATTCATTAATGCATATATTCTAACAATTCCATCGAACAGTCTTAAATTTGTTTATTCTTCATCAAACTATACGATCAAGGTAAGTACTCAGTCTCAGGAGAATATATCTTAATATAATAATTTATTGCCTGTAACAATCCAATTATTGTTCTTAATTAGTCCATGCTAACTGAGGGAATTCATATGTACCATAATCATTAAAATTTAATTATTATAATTAAGAATTTTTAAGCCTAATATTTGGAGACCTAGATATACACAATAAAAACATATCCACCTAGCAGATGTACGTCCTTGGATATTTATTCTAGATATCTTTTATATAATAAAACAAAACCTCTAGTGGGGACTTTTACATTTCAAAAAAATCAAATCATACCTTATTAAGTAATAATCAAATTATTATTATTATTATTTTCTTAAATATTAAATAAGAAAAGCCTAAATACTTCTAAATTTATCCATATTTTACAAAAAAATGAATGTGATTTGTAATCATTCAATAAAAACTTATAAAAATATATGTGTCAAAATATAAAAAATTAAAACTTGAAAACGGTGGAGCAAGTTTTTCAAAGATTTGGGCTCAAACTTAAAATTCGGTATCATTCCCACTAAATATTTGAAGTCCCAACTTTCCCAAATTCCTCCTCCATCAATCAAACTCGATCTCTTATCATTCATTAACGCACAATCATTGACGCAAGAACATCTCCTCCAAATCTAATTAATATTAAAACCCACTACATTCGTAAATAACCCTAATTCAATACCTCAATCAAAGTACAATGGTTTTGAAGATCCTGTTATAATAATTAAAACCTGAAATTAAAAATAATAATTTATTTAAATGATTAGAAAAAACCCCGCGCTTGCGCGGGCATTATATCTAGATATACACAATAAAAACATATCCACCTAGCAGATGTACGTCCTTGGATATTTATTGTAAGTGATTGCTTATTTACCAACACAGCCAAGGTACATACTATACGTTACTTTTTATTCTATTGATATACAGATATTATCAGGATGAACACTGTTTTCCTTTATTTGTTGTCTCTTCTTTCTTTTTGAGACTGTATAACTGTATATATAGTACCACATTAGGGGAGGTTCTATGGCAGCACGCATTCAAAGATTTCACCAGAATGATAAACCAATAAGATTTGGAAAAATATATATTATTAGATACGCCTTAGCTACTCTTAGGACAATACAGTAACTTCGCTCGAAAGAAGGACATGATAACAAATATTTTATAGTGTTACAAACATTTGTTTACCTAAATATAGTTTATAAGCATATCTGAAAGTAGAAAGATAAATTATAGAGTTAATTACAAAAATCGTTTTTGTGGTTACACACTTTTTCAACTTTCATCCTAAAACATCAAAAATTACACCACTCATCCATGTACTTGTTGTTTTGTAACAGACCAGTCCTTTAACCAAACGGCCGTTAGTGTTTCTATGTTTAATCCCCCATGTGCAGGTCAAATGAGGGAATTTTGGTCATTTCACTAGCAATCATCTTCGTCCTTGATTCTTTAAAAGTTTTTTGTTTTCTTTTAAGCCAAAACCATAGAAAAGTGTCGGTATTAACCGCATATCTTCATTTTCTTCAACTAATTCAAAAACCTATTCCAAACATGTGATATTCTACATTAACACATTTACATTTTCTTCAATCTCAATTCAATCATCTTCAACATCAACTCAAAACCCATAAAAAGCACCATCAAGAGTTGGTTTAAAAGTGGGGAAGAGTTGTAAACATTGTTCCCTAAAGTAAGATTAGACACATTCCAAAAATAGATGTATTTAATGCAGTAAGGTTGCAATGTGCTCAATTGGTATATGCTCGACACGTCCTTATTACCCCGCGGGTAACCACCTTATACTTAGCCTATATAAGAGAATGTGTTATAAATGAGCAAATCTCAACTTTTACAATTAGTGTGAAACACATTCAAGAGCATTTAATCCTCAAAAGAGCTAAGTTCCGGAACATTCAGTTGTTAGCATAGTTCTTACTTAAACATTAACTTTGGGTTATGTTTAAGTTAGTGGAAAGATCACCCAAGAATTGTTATTCAACTTAGATTGTTATTTCGCAAACAATATTAGTAATTATTTGATTAATTTCTTGTAGAACTGATGATCGGGTGATTTCTATTGTTCGGGTGGTCGGGATTGGCTGAAGAAGATGATTATCTTCATCTTTTAAAGAGAGAAGTAAGTGAGAGGGTGGAGAAACTGGAAATGATTATCTTTATTAAAAGAAACAAATGAATAATACACAATATTTTCACACCCCACATGGAGAGTCATGTGGGGTATTTATAGGCCCTATTACATCACTATCTTTGCCATTTAATCATAAGTAGTCCCTGCGTGTACTACTTATTACACATCTAGTCCAATTCACTTAAGTGACGATATCTTTATAAAAAGCGAGTCTAACAATCTCCCTCCAAGATGTCGTCACAAGTGAATGGTTACAAAGAGACCTATAAATAAAGTAAATTACAATAATAAACTTTTCTTGAAGTGCAGAGTCTCTGTAGTCTAGATCCTGAGGCAGACTTGAATGTTGTAATTAGACTTGCTATTGATGAACAAATAAATCACAGGTTCTACAAACTTACTATTATATTGATACTTGCTAATATTTGTCATACGAATTTACAGACCCTTTGACCCTTTATATACATACTGAACCGGCACCTATGAAGCGACATAATGCTTCAACCGTTTCTATAACTGTCTTCCTAACCGATATGTCGTTTGATATAAACGACATTACCCTTAATTGGGTTTCTTAATTTACATAATGACACCCAAAACTTACACTAATTACATACTAATACATACTATACTTTCTAATATGACCCATTTAACCCAAAGTTTAGGTTAACAATCAATACTCCCCCTTAAACTAAACTTTGGTTTAAGGTAAGTCTTCAATTTGCTTTCATCTTGCTCTTCACAACAATGTTGGTTCTTCGTCCTCTGAGATGAGAAACGCTTCTTGCTCTTTGTCTTTCCATTTCGTGCATTCTTTTGCAATGTGACCAATTTCACCACATCCAAAGCATCGGTACTTCTTCTTGTCTTGATCTTCATGTACCGTGCCTTTTCCACGTCCTCTTCCTTGATTACCACGTCTTCTTCCATTATGCCAGTTTCCATTGTTGTTTGAACTTGCTATTAGTAGTTTGCTCAGATCGTTCTCTTCTGGTTCAGCACCTTTAATTCGTTCTTCAAATGCTGTTATTCTTCCAACGGCTTCTTCAAATGGCATGGTATCTATTTCTGAGTATTGTTCAATGGTGGCTACAATCGGTAAAAACTTCTTCGGGACCGAGTTGAGTAACTTTCTCACAATTAACTTATCCTCAAGGGTAGTGCCAAGGCTTGCAAATTTGGCTTTTATACTGCCCAACTTTCCTGAGAAGTCTTTCACACTTTCGTTTTCTTTCATCTTCAAAGTTTCTAACTCACTTCTTAGCGTTTGTAGCCGTGCTTTCTGGACTAGGTCTGCACCAAGGTATCGTACTTTCACTGAATCCCATACTTCCTTCGCAGTTTCATATTGTGCAACTTGCATCAAGATATCCTGTGGTAGTGTCTGGAATATCATGGCTTTCGTTGTATGCATCTTATTTTTATCTCTTGCACTACTTCCTTCTTTTGGGTTGATCGTCTCCCAAAGCCCATACGCTTTTAATATTGTTTCCATCAACACTGCCCATGTTGTGTAATTGGAATCCGTCAACTGTACGCATTTAAGTGCTATACTGCTTCCTTCTTTTTCGTTCGTCATGCTTTCTTCCTTTCTTTCTTCTTTCTTGCTTTGACGTGCTTACGCCTTTCTTGCCTTCTTACTTCCTATCTTTCTTTCTTTCTGGTACGTGCTTACTTACGTATCCTTTTCGTTCAAGCGTGCTTACTTACGTTTACTTTGTTGATCGCGTGCTTACTTACGCGTTCTTTAAACAAGCGTGCTTACTTATGCCTTCGTTCTTATAAGCGTGCTTACTTACACTTATCCGCGTGCTTACTTACGCGTTTAATGTTTTTTCAAAACAATCTTCCCTTGAATACCCACTTTCTTTGTTTTATGTGGTTTTTTTCTGTCACTTGCTAATTAAACCACACAGTGCTACTTTCTCCAATCAATACAAGGAATTTCTTACTTCTAGTTTTGTATTTACTAATCTAAAATGATATGACCAAGAAACACGTTTGGAGGTGGAGGAAACACCATAAACTCGAACTAAAGATTAACTTTGAATTTTCGGTTTATTGATTGCCGAGGTGTGTATGTATTCTAGAGAGAGAAGTCTAGAACACATACACACCTCGTGTGTTACAAATGAATCCTCAACCCTCCTAGTATTGACATAGGAGGGTATTTATTACAAGCTACAAGTTCTAACTTAGCAATATGACTAAACTAGTCATATTCCCCCGAACTGCAGGGCACTCAGGGCATTCAAAATATGAGGTTGTCAGTTTGGGGGAGAGCACTAATTAGGGGAGAGCACGGGGAGAGCACTAATTAGGGGAGAGCACGGGGAGAGCACTCAGGGCACTCTATATTAAACCCTAATTAGATTTGCTCACTTAGTTCGTCTGCAAGTAAAGAAATGGCGGCTGAGAAGATTATGCAAGCTGAACGAAGTAATGAAGTTTGAAGATCTTTCTCATGTTTTTGTATTGAATTTTACTTGTAGGGAACATTGTAAGCAATTCCCACATATGACAAAACTTTAAAGCTAACAATCTCTCCCCAAAGTGATGTCATACGGGAATTGCTTACAATGTTCCCTACAAGTAAAATTCAATACAAAAACATGAGAAAGATCTTCAAACTTCATTACTTCGTTCAGCTTGCATAATCTTCTCAGCCGCCATTTCTTTACTTGCAGACGAACTAAGTGAGCAAATCTAATTAGGGTTTAATATAGAGTGCCCTGAGTGCTCTCCCCGTGCTCTCCCCTAATTAGTGCTCTCCCCTAATTAGTGCTCTCCCCCAAACTGACAACCTCATATTTTGAATGCCCTGAGTGCCCTGCAGTTTGGGGGAATATGGTATCAACATCTTTATCTCACCAAATGCATCCCAGTTATTTTTCCCATGAGAGATCAGCCCGTACATTTCTCTCCCCTGCTGGTTGCGATTAATCGGAATCAGCATACTGATGTGTACGTGAAATACAAACTGGAAGCCCTTTATAAGGAATCATATCAGCCCGTGAGAAGATGTCGATATACCCAATCTAACCTCCTGTATTAAAAGCAACGGCTTCATGTAGTGACTACGGACGGAGAAAACCCACCATGACGAACTTGAGACTGAAGTAGAATAACCCAAACTTGTGACTTAAACTTGCACGATAGTGTGACTAAGAACCTATACTGAGCACTACAATGTAACTCCTTAAAGTATAGGTCGTTTCATATACCCATCCATCCTTCCTTAACTGTATATGAACATCTCTTGAATTATCCACATCTTTGTGTGACACAGAGTACTACAACGTATCTCCTTTAAGTGATAGTTAACTAGGTCTTCGTCCATCCTCCCCTTGACTTATGAAAACTAGATAACCCAAGACTTAATCACTATTCCCATGAGTGCCCAAATAAGGATCTCGAAGAATCATGCATCCAACCAACCCCGATATCTTCAAGATACTAAGTACACGTACCCGAGATATTCCACTTCAACTTCAAATAAGTAATAATGAATCATCATCCTTGTAGCCACAGCTGATAATTTGACCATTGTCATCTGATTGTGAATCTTGATCAGGATCTTTTAGGCTATACGTGGTGATTTTGAAGGTGCAGTCCGATAATTTCAATTGTGATTTTGATGTGAAATATGCCATAAAATGACATTATAATGATGCTGGGAAATTTTGAGTTTTACAATTTTTTTTTACGCCAAAAATTCCCCGAAAAATTCGAATTTTGGCCTAAAAATTTGAATTTTGGGCCAAAATTTTCACTCTTGAACCAGAATTTGAATCTCGCGTAAAAATTGTCCGTTTAATCCCCTGAGAAAATTAAATTTTACTCGGATTTTCCCGCCAAAAAACTCTTTTTTTTTGCCAAAGGTTGTCCGATATCGCAATTGGGCAATGTATCTCGGACAGAACTGCGATGGATATCTCGGACAGAACTGTGATAACCTGCTCAGACTTCAAATGCGATAATCCTCAATTGCGATAAGTCTCTGAGTTGCAACTGCGATATGGTCAAATGCGATAGAGCTAAACAGCGATGCCAAATGCGATAAGGCCAAATGCGACACCTATCGCAATTCTCATACAAGAAATGCGATAATCACTACGAATTGCGATAACCTCGCTGCTTTTCTTCAATTGCGATAAAACGCAATTTTTGACCAAATCTCACCCACTTTGGGACTTTATCTACTAACCCATGCAACTCCCATGCTTGTCTGCCATGATTTCTGCCAACTTTCACTACTTTTTCACACTTCAATAATGCACTTCAATCACTTAAAATAATCAAAAACAATTCTTATACAAGAAATGTTTTGATTTCTACGATCAAACATGAAGAACAAACCAAAATCTAGTATCCACCAACTGATTTTGAGTGTAAAACTGAAGATAATGACAGAACCAAGTCGAATAATCTCAAAAACAAACACAACCTTTGATCTTCAACATGTGTACGATTTCAAGATAAACAAAAACTCACATTTTTATGACAAAAACGCAACCTTTTTGTTACAGTGAGAGAAAATCCGAACACAAGCAAGATAATACACACCAAAAATCACATTTGTTACCTTAAAAACACCACGATTCGCCCCCGGTTAGCTCTTGATACCAATTGATATGACCAAGAAACATGTTTGGAGGTGGAGGAAACACCATAAACTCGAACTAAAGATTAACTTTGAATTTTCGGTTTATTGATTGCCGAGGTGTGTATGTATTCTAGAGAGAGAAGTCTAGAACACACACACACCTCGTGTGTTACAAATGAATCCTCAACGCTCCTAGTATTGACATAGGAGGGTATTTATTACAAGCTACAAGTTCTAACTTAGCAATATGACTAAACTAGTCCTTGTACTTTGAATGCTATTGCAATTCCCACATATGACAAAACTTTAAAGCTAACATAAAAGGAATGATATTTGTTCCTAAAGATTGAAAAATATAACAAAACCTTAATCTTACTTTCTTACTTTTTTAACTAACCCCAATCAATTGGAAATTACACCTTCTTTTATCAACACTAATTTAATAAGACTTCCTTATTTTCCTTTATCACTAAAAATTTCTATAAACTAAAACTAAAATACTCCGTATGAAATTAAAGTGAGAACATGAAGACTTATTAGTATCCCTTTCTTCTTTGACTTTTGCTTAGAACCAACACTCCTTATCTTTTTTCTTCACATAAAATGGAGTGCCTCCTTTCTGGTTCTTATCGACACCCAAAACACACCAAATCCGTTCGTCCTTCTTCTTTTACTTCAATCCCATCTTGCTTCTCTTACTGTAACCGATGGTTTATGCTGATCCTCTTTTTTTCTTCGGCGATGGTGGTGTGGTGTTCCTCACTTTTTGATTATCGATTAACCACCAACAGTTTTCTTCTTCTGATTTAGATTCAACGTTCAGAATCCAAAACAAAATTAGGGCACGCCAGTTTCTTCTTACTTATTGAAGGAACTCGCAATTCCCTTTAATTGATGGCCTCACTCTGTTCTTCCCTGGATCGATTAACGTGCTCTGATGCCAATTGTTGTAATTATACTTGCTATTGATGAACAAATAAATCACAGGTTCTACAAACTTACTATTATATTGATACTTGCTAATATTTGTCATACGAATTTACAGACCCTTTGACCCTTTATATACATACTGAACCGGCACCTATGAAGCGACATAATGCTTCAACCGTTTCTATAACTGTCTTCCTAACCGATATGTCGTTTGATATAAACGAGATTACCCTTAATTGGGTTTCTTAATTTACATAATGACACCCTAAACTTACACTAATTACATACTAATACATACTATACTGTCTAATATGACCCATTTAACCCAAAGTTTAGATTAACAATCAATATTGAAGTTCTCTATTCCACAAGATCGCAGCTTCGATCTTTGGTGCTGACGGCACACATCCTTGTAGCTCTGGACTTCAACTGTAATGTACTAGTTAGGTTATTACTCCCTCCTAACTAGTGAGCCATTTTTATTCTCTGCTCCCTCCTGAAATGACAACTCTCTTTAGTCTTAAAACACGCAGCGGAGACTATAGATACTAAAGGAATCACACTATTTGTCCTTCGGGAGCATCAACATATCTCACACAGTATTGCATCCAAGTTGGTAATAAGCCGTACTTCTCCTTCCTGATGATTGCGAGATATCAAAATCATCATACATTAGTGTACACGCCTTTGATTACCTTTTACTTGATGCAATATTAAAGCCATAACAGCCCTTCGAGGCATAATTTCGTGAGAATATGTTGAAAAAAATACTCTCGATACTTCTCTCAAACCAACCTTAAAATTCACCGGCTTCTTGTAAATGACCACATATGGAGACAACCCGATATGACCAGCTTGAAAATGAAGTAAAGCACTCCTTAGAAATGTGACTTAATCTTGTACGATAATGTGACTAAGAACCTATACTGAGCACTACAACGTAACTCCTTAAAGCATAGGTCATTTCATATACCCATCCAACATTCCTTATCTGTATATGAACCTCTCTCGAATTATCCACATCTTTGTGTGACACTGAGTACTACAACATATCTCCTTTAAGTGATAGTTAACTAGGTCTTCGTCCATCCACCCATTGACCTATGAAAACTAGATAATCCAAGACTTAATCACTACACTGAGTAATACACCCATGAGAACCCAAACAAGTATCTCTAAAAGTCATGCATCCAACCAACCTCTAGACTTTGAGATAAATAAGTACACATGCCCGAGAAATGTCACTTCAAAGTCAAATCAATAATACCGTACTTCCCCGTAGTCATTTTCCTTAACCATAATGCTTTTAGCCGTGAACTATGTATCCCCGTGATTGTTGCGATGGTATCCTAATATCCCTCCAATTTTTTTTTTCATCATAATTTGAAATATACTAGGAAATGCAAGTATAAGGATGCTAGAAAAATTTGAGTGTTACAGATTTTGACGCCAATTTTCGCCAAAAAATTCGAATTTTGACCTAAAAATTTGAATTTTGGGCCAAAATTTTCACTATTATACCAAAATTTGAATTTCGCGTAAAAATTGAACGTTTAATCACCTGGAAAAATTAAATTTTACTCACATTTTCCTGCCAAAAAACTTTTTTTTTTTTTTTGAAGGGATTCTAAGTTGAAGGATGTCAAAGTGGAAGGATTCTAAGCGGACATATTTCTCAATTTCGATAGAATAGAATTGCGATAAAACACATTTGCGATAAGCCTCACATTTGCGATAAGTCTCACATTTGTGATAAGTCTCACATTTGCGATAAAAATCACATTTGCGATAAAAATCACATTTGCGATAAAAAATCACATTTGCGATAAAAATCACAATTTCGATAGAAATCTCATTTGCGATAAAAAATCACATTTGCGATAGGATCCACAATTGCGATAATACAACCACAATTGCGATAAGGCGTTGACTTTATCGAAATTCCACTAATAATTGAATCCATTAATTGAAGTCCACTGTTTCGGCCATAACTTCCGACCATCTTTTCTGACCACCCAGATCTGACCATAAACCCATTTTGAGCATAAAACTCAACCATATATTCATCATATCTGACCATTTTCACGGATTAAAGGACAAAACAATCTAAAATAAAACTTGAATATAGAACTGTTACCAGATCTAAACTCGTATAAACATGGATTAGAGATTTTTTACCATACTTTGGATACATAAGACCAGTAATAGGTCTGTTTTTATTGAATGAAACGGAAAAAATTTCCGATGACCATAAATGGTGATAAAAAACAGCCTAAAACATGTAATCGAACCACAAAAATCAGTAAAGAACATAACCTGAAACATATCTCACCACGAATCGCCCCTGGTTAGCTCTTAATACCAATTGTAGAACTGATGATCGGGTGATTTATGTGGTTCGGGTGGTCTCGGTTGGCTGTTGAAGATGAATATCTTCATCTTAGAGAGAGAAGTTAGTGAGAGGGTGGAGAATACCGGTTATAATGAACTTTATTAAAAGAAACAAATGAATAATACACAATATTTTCACACCCCACATGGAGAGTCATGTGGGGTATTTATAGGCCCTATTACATCACTATCTTTGCCATTTAATCATAAGTAGTCCCTGCGTGTACTACTTATTACACATCTAGTCCAATTCACTTATGTGACGATATCTTTAAAAAAGCGAGTCTAACATTTCTAATAAGAATTTAAACATTGAAAAATACTTGTGTAAGTCTTTACTAGTTTAAGACCCGTGTAATACACGTGGTTTTAAAAGAAATCCTTTAATAAACTTTACACTTAGAAGTTCAGATATTACTATTGAGCATAAGTATTACATGGTCGCCACAGATTAAAGGTGAAGTAAAATATGTTTTACAACTAATTTTATAAATTTCTTGTTAAGGTAAATTGAATTGCACAGGCAATTCTGCAAATTGCGTGATTACAACATATTAAGTATATATTTCTTTGTTGAGCTCAAACATGATTAGATGCAAATTCAATTTCCACCAATCTACTTGCATCTCGTACTAATCAAGCTCTAACTATGATAAGTTTATAAAAGTCAACTGTTAGCCTTAAAGTTTGTCATATTTGGGAATTGCACTTCATTCTTTGTACAAGGACTAGTTTAGACATTTAGGCTAAGTTAGTCATTGTATTCTTTGTATAAATACCCTCCTTATCCACATTTGGAGGGTTTAGGATTCACAGTTATTGTAAGAGGTGTGTGTGGTGTTTCACTTTCTCTCTCAAGAAATAACACACACACCTCCCCAATCAATAAAGTTCTTTAATGTTTAATATTTAGATCGTGTTTAATGTGTTTCCTCCACCTCCCAAACGTGAATCTATGCCTCTACACCAACCATATTATACATTCTCTCTTTGTTATTAACTTGAGAAAGACATTCATTTTTTATAACAATATCAATAACTCATAGTTTCAAATATAGACCATCAAATGAACAAATAATGGTAAAATATACTACTATAAGAAAGTTTAAGATCAATAGTGTGCATTTATCTGCAAAATATAAAAAGCAATAGCAATTTTAAGACTTAGGAGTGTTTGGGGGTGTAACCAGTCTTCCTTATTACTCTTGTTATGCTTTTCCAAAAATAGAATATTAGATTATCAGAGGGGATGGTTGAATTATATGGACAAATACTTATGAAAATGTGTTGAGCAAACAAATAATATAAAACCATATAGACATCAAGTGTCTTGAGTATATGAGAGTCTTTGTGCACATCTTACATATCCGATCCAATAAACTACTTTCACGCTTTATTCAAGATAGAAACATAAATACAATCACTTGACAACTACGTTCAAAAGTTCATTCATCACTTGTTAAATTCTTTTTTGAAAAACAATTTATATATAAAGGAACTATTATATAAACCACTCTGAAAGTTTACACTTCCTACTTTCAATATCTCTAGATTCATGCTATGACACTCAATCTATCGTTTTCCTAATATTGCCTTGTGATAAGAACATAATAAATAGAGAAAAATCAATAAGATGAATCCAGAAGGTAAAAGGTTTAAACATTTGAACCAAATATAAAAATTCCTAATACCATGTTCCAAAGTAGAAAGAGAATCTACTTACAAAAGGAATTTACTTCTCTATAAAACAAAAACCTCATATGATAAGCATTCACACCTTGAAGACCCGAAAGATGATACGCGACTTGATAATATATGCATTTAAATTAAAAAAATCTTTTATGAATTATGACATCATTGTTTAATATTATTTAATTGCATTAGCCAATAGAAGATTGACACCTATTAAAAGATGACCTCACTGTGTTTTGTTCAAATAGCCCTACTCTCTCTCTAGAAGCGATTTCCGGCCGTCACAACCCACATCCATTCCGCCTAATTCTTCCTATCTAATTTCGTTTTTTGCTAATCTCTTCGTTGGGATTATTGGATAAACGTTCAAGAATCGGATTGGTGTGTGTTGTAAGGTTGATCCATACAGTTTATCTGTTTAAAATCGCTGCATCTTTGGTGGTGATCTTTTTGATCATGGTGAAACCCTAATTGCTCTCTATTGGTATTCTCTCCCTAATAAACATTGCGGTTTGTTAGGGTTGCGAATTGACTCTTAGGGTCTCGTAATTATCGTTGCGCATAGATCAAACCCTAAATCTACACTTATTGAGATCGTTCCTGTTTAGGGTTTATCGTGTTTTTCATTCAACGATCACCCTATTTGGGTGTCGTCAAGTGTGTGGCTATGTTACTTCGATGTTCTGTTGGAGCTTTAAATGATCTATCTTTTTGTCGACTTGTTGGGTTTGGTTACATCGTGCAGCATGCGTTAATCCTTTTTTAGGGTTTAACGAGGTTATTAATTCATATTCTATGCTGGCTTGGTGTTTTTTTCTTGTAAGTGATCTACTCTTCGTGTAAGTGATCTTCTATGGTACGTTTAGCTACTTGGGGCTGTTTACCATTGTATATGGGTTTAGAGAGATGGCAGTTGGATGGCTATTGGTTTACAAGTCGTCTTGGACATGTGATGTTGTTGTTTTGGTTTGGCATTTTGTGGGCATGGTACGTGGTACTATGGCACCTGTTTTGTAATGCTACTTGTCACGGGTTGCTATGTTAATTCTCCTTGAAGGGTACAAGTATTGGTTGTTACTAATTCGTAAGGCTTCTTCATGTAAGTTTACATCTTCTATGTCGGATACAGATGAGTCTATTGATGATCATGTAAACATTCCGGATATCTCACTGGCTGGAGGCTCTCTGGATGGCATGGAAGATGTTGTGGAGTGCTATGATGACTATGTAGGCTCAGGTGTATTTACCTGAGTATGGCATTTTTTGATCTTTATTATACTACCTTCATCACAAAATAAGTATCCAGTTTGACTTTTTAGAGTTAAACTGGTTCAACTTTGAGCTTCTCTATTTTTGCGGGTATTATAAAATACTTGATGCAAAATATTTGAATGGATTTGGTTTTAAGTGTATTTTTCATTGGTATAATTTTTCATCAAGTATTATATAACAAAAAAAAAATATTTAAGGTCAAAGTTGAACCACTGGACACTTATTTTGGGACGGAGGGAGTAGTCATTGTAGGTTGTAAGTTTCTTTGTTAGTTATAAGAATAGTTTGTCATTCTTATATAGTGGTTTTGTTTGTTGCTAGTAGTTGCATGTAAGTGTCCTTTTGGACTAAGATGAGGGAAGTCACTCTCATTTTTTGTACTTCAATGTTTTTTGGTATAATAATATTTTACCAGGGTGAAAAACCTCTTTTACCCAAAAAAAGATGACCTCACTCAAAACCCTCTTTTAATAGATTAAAATAGATTTCTTGTTTGCCATATAATTAAACTGTCTTTAGTATTTCACTTAGCATTGAAATTGGTTAGCGAAATACGGGCTTTTGTAAAAGTTTTCATAGATTACTTGTGTTATTCTTTGTAACCAATAAAAAGGGAACAACATGTAATTCAAATCACTTGCAATTTCAGCTTTTTTAATTTCGTTTGCACATGGTGAGGCCAAACTTGAAGATTATAGAACCTTTCTTCCCCTAACCTTAACAAAACACGGATGTTAGATTTTATTTTTCAATCGGACACAAACATTCCATGGTAATAAATATAGAGTAGGGTTCAAGAAGAATTCAAAGTAGAATAACAACCAAGCACTTTCCAGAACACATGTTCACAAAGCTCATTTAATGTATTCAACAACTGCGGGCAATTGTTGACATGGGCTATGCTTCTTGTGGATTGCTATAGCTTCTAGATTGTATACTTGATCTTGATGCATTGTGTTCATCGTTAAAGAAACACAAAAAAAAAAAAAAATAATAATAATAATAAAAAAAAATAAAATAAAAAAATTCTTGCTGTCCCATTACACCCTAAATCATACCGCTGGCACGTACTGGTTTCCAGTTTTTACTACATTGAAGCAACTTAAAATGTCGTTACTTTCACTTTCACGAAGTTTAGTGTTCTAGAAAAGGTTAATACGTAGATCTACTGTCTTTTATGTTTTGTTCACTTTGGTTACACTCATTAATTTTCATTCACTTACTTCGTGACAATACTGAACAGAATACTTGTATTATCCAGCTTACATTATACATTTAATTAGTTAACTAATTAATCACGATATTTGGACTAGTTAACTTACAAAAATTATACACCATATCACTCAGTTAAGGGGTGGTCTTTCTCAATGACCTAAGTGAGCAAATATAGTACGTATAACACAAACGAACAAAAACACAAAAGTACTGTTCATATATGTATTTACACTTCGACATGTATATAGTCCATGTAACATCACAAGTATTATTATAGAGTAGTACTTTAACTATAAATCTATGGGCAAAACTAGGGGAGACAATTTCTTACACGAGACCGATAAGAAGATATGCAAACGAGTTATTGTTTACGCTACACACTACATGTTTGAGTTGTAAACGAGTTTACACAACCAACTAATTTAAAAAATATGTGAGGTTCGAGTTGAGATTGTTAACCCGATTTCAACCCAAACCTGGTTAACGTTACAATTAAAACAATAAATAGTTGAAGATATTAAATAATATAGCAGAATACTCGCGCGTTACGGCAGCGGGTACCCTGAGATTAAAGTTCAGACACCAACAAAATAATAATGACGAATTGATTAACTAGCAAAAAACAAGAAGTAAATAATCCTGGTCTGGCCCGATTAATCCGTTTTTACCGGTTCCGAAGGTCCTCTCAGGTTCGTTTTCGGACGGCTTTTATTGGCTAGCCGAACTGGTAGCGACTACGATTCCCGGATAAACCCGTTGGTCCGGTCGGGTTTTTAAAACCATATGCACCATCAACTTGTTTTAATATAAATTGTATGAAGCTTTGTGTGTTTTATTAGTTTGTACAATATGTATAATAACATATATTTGTCATTGTACGGGGGTTTTAAAAATAACATTTATTAGGTATTTATTGAGGGCTATTAAAAGTCTACAAATTTAAGACCCCTGAATTTTCCAGATATAACTTCATTTTCTATTATTAGTAAGTGTGTTGCTTAAAATTTTAAGCTATCTGTTTTGGAAATTTCTCAAATTCATTATAAAATAGTATAGATATATTTATGTATCCGGAGTTCGTTTAATAAAAATTTAAATATCATACTATTACATGTTTATTATTTTGTAATAGTTTTATGTAGGATCATTTGTAGTTTATAATGTCTATCATATGTTTTTTTAGTGTCACTTTTTATAGTTTCCTTTTACATCACTAGTAAACCATTTGTTTTTAGATGGCTTATATATGGGGGAGTTCTTTTCTCTCCTTTTTTGTTATTTTTTTTTAATTACTATTATTATTAATTTTTTCTTTTATATATAGTAAAAATATCCGCCTTTCAAAAAGTAAATAAATACTATTACATGTTTATGATATGTGATTTATCATTGACTTCCTAAGCATCTCATCTTGGTTTATGCTTATGCTTATATATTGACCATATATGTTGTTTAATATGTTCTAACACGCGATCACTTCTAAAACTTACAGTGTACTTTTTAATTATAATAATTTGAGTTTTAAGCGGGTTGGCATGACTAACTAGGGCTGTAAACGAACTGAACGTTCAGTGAACATTTTATGAACCGTTCGGTAAAAAGTTCGTTTATGTTCGTTCGTTTATTCAATGAACGAACATGAACAAAAGATTTTACGTTTGTTAAGTTAAATGAACGAACATGAACAAAATTTTCATCCGTTCATTTATTTTCATGAACGTCCGATTATGCGTTCGTTAACATTCGTTTATGTTTATTTATCTATTTATGTTAATATATCATATCTTTTAATTTTATAATTTTAAAAATTGTTTTGTTTAAACAAAATAACACTTATAAAACAATATATTGTGAAGAATTCAATAAAGTTTATGTTTGTTTGTTTATTTTCATTTATGTTCGATCGTTTATGTCCGTTTAAGCGTTCTTTAAGTTCTTAATGAAGAACATGAAAAAATTTTCTTAATAAACGAACAGAACAACAAAATCATCCGTTTAAGCGTCGTGTCATTTATTTGTCCGGTTAAAATTAAATAGAACGAACATGAACAAGTCTACGTTCGTGTTCGTCCGGTTTTATTGAGGGCTAATAAAAGTCTACAAATTTAAGGACCCTTAATTTTTCAGATGTAACTTCATTTTCTATTATTAGTAAGTGTGATGCTTAAAATTTTAAGCTTTCTGTTTTGGAAATGTTTCAAATTCATTATAAAATAGTATAGCTAATTTATGTATCCGGAGTTCGTTTAATTAAAAGTTAAATATCATACTATTACATGTTTATTATTTTGTAATAGTTTTATGTAGGATCATTTGTAGTTTATAATGTCTATCATATGTTTTTTTTCGTGTAACTTTTTATAGTTTCCTTTAAACCATTTGTTTTTAGATGGCTTATATCTGGGGAGTTCTTTTCTCTCTTCTTTTTTTTTTTTTTTTTTTTTTTTTTATTTTTTTATATTTTTTTAATTATTATTATTAATTTTTTCTCTTATATATAGTAAAAATAACCACCTTTCAAAAAGTAAATAAATACTATTACATGTTTATGACTTGTGATTTATCATTGACTTCCTAAGCATCTCATCTTGGTTTATGCTTATGCTTGTATATTGACCATATATGTTGTTTAATAATTTCTAACACCCGATCAATTCTAAAAATTACAGTGTACTTTTTAATTATAATAGTTCGAGTTATAAGCGGGTTGGTATGACTAACTCATTAATAAACATGTTTAAATTATGATTAAATTTCTCGATACGATTAACTAAACAGGTAATGTTAAGATTTAAATACTTGAACTAGCTAACCGCAAAAAACCTAGACACGATAAAAATCACCAACCCTAACCAAACCCATGGTCTTTTTATTGTATTAACCATTGTGACGCGTGAACTCTTCGACCACAAACAAGGTGTACCTATAAAATTTAATTCTTAGGCCACAAACTTGGACATCCTTGCTATCATACATTTAATGATCGTAAACCACACTTATTTTACTTTTCAGGATTAATGATTTAGTTGTACACTTGTACGTAACATCTTTGGTTTTATGAGATGAAATGAAATTAATACATAACTAATTGTTTCAGCGCCTTTTCTCCCATCATGACTTTTGTGGAATCTAGTGTTAGTTTTGTGGACAAATATTAATACGTGTATGTCAAAAATCGAACTCGAAACCACGGGATTGCACATTTTACGTATGGAGAATTAATTGATAATAATTAATATATAAAACGTTATATATTTAATTATTAAAATATAAAATAACGACTAACGGACGTTAAGTAATTAATGACAATTGACTAACGACCGTTAAATAATAAAAGAAAAGACTATAGATGAAAATAGAGGAACAAGAAGCTTCCGGAACCCCTTAGGGAACCTTGGTCTATCAGATGGGCTAGGGAGAATCCCAAACCCACTCCAACTTGTTCTCCAAGTTATTCATGCTATATATACAAACCTTATGGTCATTGTTTTGCATCTCTTGTACACACACAATACCCTAAAGCTTTTCTTCCTTTGTTTTTTCTTGTGGCCGATCGGTTCTAAACCCTTCATAGGGTCGATCGACTTTTGTTTGTGAAACAAAATTCGTTTTGTGGTTTTACTAGCATGAACATTAATTCGGTTATAGTATGTGTGTATAAGAACGTAGTATTAACTCACTATAGTTAATATCTCGGATTGAATTACAAAATGGTAAGGGGTAATTCGTTAATCCACTTATAAACCCTAATTAGGGTTCTTGATCTTGATTGAAGAATACTTGAAGTTGATTCTTGTTTAGCTAGAATCAAAGGTACGTTTAGTTTATTATTCGGTTAACTAATTATGTGTTATTGATCCTTAGATTTCGCATGTTCTCTTTGATGTTATGTGTTTAATTTATGAAGTAGTCATGTTATTAAAATCCAACAGTGGCATCACAAGCCGTTTTAACATGTAATTAATTACCGAAACACATAAAAATGAATCTTGGATTGTGTTTGTATGTTAGTCGATTTTTAGGGTTTAAAAATGAAAACCCTAATTTTTGTAGGGTAGGGGGGGCGATGCCCTATTATTATTAAAAAAATAAAATTGTTTTGTTGTTTTGAAACCCTAATTGTTACATGCTTATGTGTTTAGTTGCGTATCTTGTGACTTGTGTTAATCCATGATGAAACATGCATGTTTGTCATGGATTATGATTGATTAATTGTTAAGTTGTTTTATCACATGTAATTTTTGATAGATCTAAAATTGGGGAAGACCTCAATTAAATATTAATGAATCTATTATGTGCAATATGGTATATATTTGCTATGACTAACGCAATCGATACGTCGATGCATGTGGCTCACTTACCTTTGTAAGTGATAGTCTTAGTTAAATATATGCATAATTAAACATAGAATAATTATTAATAGGTTTTATCAAATAAAGTTTGCATGTGGCTATTTGTTTACATAAATTAATTGTTAAGTTATGTGCGTTATTTAGTTGTTAATTTTTATTATTACTAGTTTTTTGTTTAATTGTATGACACGTTGTAAGCAAAAAAGGGTAATTTTTTAATAGAAAATAAATGGACTAAATAATGGTGAAACTTGATGTGATAAATTATGAATCTTACAAAGTCTTATGTGCCAAAAGTGGTTCGCTTCGCATGGTAATTTGCTCCCAGGCGAGACAAGCAAGGTCATAATTTATAACATATTTTTAAGACTTAAAGTCATAAACTTTTAATTAAGCAATGAGTTTTTGTACCAATAGTAAAACGGCTCACCCAGTTTTGACAAACTATAAGAAGGGTTTTAGGAGGATTGACATTAAATTGTCAAACCAAAAGAGACGCGTTTTTAATTGGCACTTGTGCTGACGTTTGTCTCTCCGCTCCTTTGTGTGTCAAATTGGAGCTACCAAGTACGACTATTTTTATGTACAAAATCATCTTAAGGGTGAATTGACCTCAATTCCACGTGCCACTTTGTGGTAATTATCCGAATAACTTGGGTCTTTTGACTCATGCAGCAGTAGGATATAGTGGGCGATAATTGTAGGTAATTCTTTGATTGGTGAACCCAATACCTCAATTAAAACTTTGTTGGTTTAATCTTAGCTTAAATTGGTAAATAAAAAGGTTTTGAAAAACTTATGATACGAAGATGTGTGCATGCTTCTTCGTACATATTTTGATTGACACATCAAAATTAGTACCCTAAAATTTAAGTACATGCCATCTAATTATAAGAAACACTTGAAGTTATTATTTAGCCTAAGTGAGACCTTACATAGATTTTAATGACAAGGTAAATTTCCGTTAATGCGCGAGACCATAAACGGAGAATTTGCAGTTTCTAAATTAGACAACTTAATTAAGTTGTTAGTGAGACCTAGAAACTTAAGGCATGAGATGGGATGAAACATGTTTTCTTTGCAAATTAAATTTGGCAAATGCAAATCCCATAAAGATCTAGGAATTGGAAATTGTTTGTCAATTATTGTTCGACAGATTACCATATTGGGATACTTTCATTACTAAAATAGCCCGATTGCC